>PVHX01006530.1:0-99746 GCA_004024805.1 Geosciurus inauris | reverse complement strand
AGAGGGGTATTAGAAAGGTCACAGCTGTAGGAGAGGAAGAGAAGCCACAAGATGAAGATCAGACTGTTGAGCGATTGGATCTTCCTGAGTCTACTCTGGATGACAATGCAACATGAAGATGAGGATGAGTATAGATGGGCCATCTTGAACGTTCTTCCTAAGCCATTACCTGTATCGTGCAGTGCTCAGTACTTTCCTCACTTCTGTACTACTAATGTCTCTCTGGATTTGCCTTTCTTACCTTTTGAGGAGGAAATCGCTCCGGTGTCTGAACCCAATGTGACCATTTCTCTCCCTGGTATACTATGTTTCCAATTGTTTACTAACCTCTCCGAGACAGACCTCATGTGTTAGGTTATATAATCAGACTGCCGGCTGGCTCGATAGGAAGCGTGCTAACAGTACTACCAACGGGACATGGATTAGTGGATGATGGCCAAAATTTGATATAGGGGCTGGAAATGATACTGTTCATCCCCCTTCTCAACCTCGTTGGGCTCCGTATTGTCGGGCAATTGGGGATGCCCCCATGGACTGGCTGTCAAGGTCGTAAAGCGGGATGGGCAGTCCGAAAATAACTTTTGCCCCCACACCAGTGGGTGTCTGGCCGCCATTCCTTTTTCTGGTCTCTAATGCTATGTATGGTAATGTTTTCTTTAAGCTACTCGAATTATTCCTGCTTCTACTCTATGTTGAAATGCTACTATGTTTCCGCTTGTGATAGTGACCCGAGTTCCCCAATATGTTCCTTGGCCTGTGGTGGATTTTCATTTCCCAGTGATCTACAGGCAGAGAAGAGATTTTGGCATTGCGGTTGCCGTGGTGGCTGCGATAGCCTCCGCAGCGGCTGCTACTGCTGCAGCAGTGTCCCTTACGGTGTCTGTCCAATCAGCGCAGGCCCTTCATAATCTTTCTGGCAATGTAGCACAGGCTTTACAGGTCCAACAAAGTATTAACTCCCAACTCAAAGGAGGTATTTTATTAGTTAATCAACGGGTTGATTTGGTTCAGGAACAAATTGATATATTATCAGAACTATTTGGGGTACCTTGCTATGGCCGTATGGCAGCTTTGTCTTACACCTATACAATGTAACAACTTCAGTGTGGCTGCTAATCTCTCAAGACAGTTATCCAAACAACTCACTGGGAATTGGAGCAGCGAATTGGACAAAATGGTGAGAGAATTACGGCTGAGCATACTGCGGATCAATGCTACCCGAGTGGACCTCGATCGGACTCAGTCTATGCAGCATTTTATGTCTCAAACACTGTCTCATGTGAAAGAATGGGCTAAACTCGGAACTATGGGAATTATGTTAATGCTCCTCTGTGTGCTGTTTGGTGTATGTGCAAGATGTGAAAGAAAGAATCCCGCAACATGGCTATGTTAGCTCAGGCCATTCAGGCTGTTGAGTCAGGGCATCCGCCGCAGGTATGGCTCGGCATACTAGAGAAGTAGTCAACGACGGGTAAGACTCTCTTGGCCCAGAACCAACCTAAGACAGAGCGTCAGCCTTGCTGCTGATGGCTTGATGACGGGTAAGGCCGACGGCCGGCCGAAGAGGGCAACCTAAGACAGACGTTCTCTCGGCCGTCATTTTAATAAAACAAAAAGGGGGAGCTGTGGGAAGCGGTGGCCGCGGCTCCAAGATGGCGCCCGGAGGATTGGCGGCACCGCTCTAGCTTCCTGTAAACAAGCCATTTGCGCATGCGCCCATTGTTACCAGGCAAGAGTTCCTATGAGGACCCATGGCTGAGCAATACATAGCCTGGAGTGATTGGTTGTGTGAGAGTATATAAGTTGGAGCATTTCCTGCCTCAGGGCCTTTTTCCTGTATCCTAAGTGTTTAGAGACCCATTAAAGTGCTGCAAGAAGAACCTGGTGTGTCGTGTCTTCCTGCGGGCAGGGGACGCGGCAAGCTATATTGACAGCCTCATGTCAACTCAATGTTCCAGGATAGAATGGACCTTGAGTCATAGGAATCAAAATGCTGGGTAATGTAAAAGACCAAGGTGGAGCTCAGCAAGGGCTCCACTGATGATTATCACTTCCCAGTTTTCATTCTGACAGTGGACAGTATCATGGTAGCTTGTCGCCAATAAGAATCCAAGATCAAGGAACCAGGAAAATAAGAGCCTGAGAAAATCTAAACATGCATCCATTCTTGTTTCATATACAGGGAAAGGCCACTGTAAAAAAAAAATCTAGACCTAGTTAACCATTTGTAGAAGCTAAGTCAGATGAGACATGCTACCAGCCCATTCTGAGAAACACTGGAGCACCTTGAGATTTTTGCTGTTGGCTGGGTGTCTTTACCCCATCGTGGGCAGCTTTGCCAGGTGTAGAATTTTTTTGGCCATTCTTTCAGCACTTAGGGTTATCCTCTTTCCTAGTTTTAAGGTCTTTGCTAAGAAACATGCTGGTAAGCCTTAGAGTTCCCTTCAACGTTATTTCTCTTCCTTTGTGAAGGCTGGCATGGCACCAAGTTGGTCCCAAAGCCTGGGGCTTCCGTTCTCACTGGGGATGGTCCAGGGCTGGGGCTGGAGCAGCCCCAATGACAGTTCACTGGGCAGGCCTGGAGCCTAGGGCTGGGGGACCCTATCTGATACCGGGGTGGGCTTGCAGGCCTGACTTGCAGTGGGTACTTGTCTCTACTATGCTGCAGTATTGAAGGGTGCTGCAGTACTTTTCCTTGCTACACAGCTGCTGCTACCTCTCACCTGGCTTCTTTGTTCTTGTGAAGGCATTTTGGTCATTTGTGTGGTTGTTCACAAAGTTAAATCTTACTTCACAATCTGACTTGTCTCCCATAATTTTTTGATGTAAGCTTGTAACGTGATCCTCACTTGTTCCAGTAGCAACGGAAAATGAACACTGCACTGCGCAGAGTTTCCTACTTCAGATTCTGCATCCAGAGAACATGTCACTGATCTCATTTAAAATGTGTTAGGACTATTATTTCTCTGGGAAGCTTGATCAAGAGAAGCATGACATCCTTCGTTTCTTAATAGAGAAATGTTGGAAAGATGAGCATTGAGTTTTCAAGTGTACAGGTACCAGGGCTATGAAACATTTAAACTTGCACGAAGAGTAGTGTATCTTGACAGTTTAGATTCACTATTAAAGAAAATATACAACTATAGACCTCCCCACAAAATATCCTGAGCCAAGACAACTTCCTTATTGGATTCTACCAATTAAGGTAGCAATATGCAATCTTACACAGTATTAGTACCATCACTTTGCTGACAACAGAAAAGGGGTTCTCTCAAAATTGTGCTTTTCCCTGAAGATCCAACTAGACTGGAGACTGCTAGATACATATACCTTCATGGATCCCCGAGGCCAAGACACCAGGAGACTCCTTCCATACAGTGGACCATTAGGATCCCTGCTTTCAGTGAGCTGTCAGAGCAGCTGCAAGTGGAGGCAGGATTGCCAGATCCTAACAAGATGAGTAATTCATGAGTCTTCTGCTAAAAAGTCCATGGGGAAAATAGCAGAAAGATCCCAATGAGAAGTTCCTCAGGACATGGTTTAAGTCATCTCCCAACTGAGCATAAGCTAAAGGAAACCAGGACGAGTAATCAAACTCCCAAGAACCCACCTTCAAGTACTACCAGACATTGATGTGGTACCTTGTGGGAAGTTAGCTACAAAAATTCACTGTACATTCAGATGTCAGGCAGTGTCCAGTAACAGCCTGTGAGCAAGGAGCTCTGAAGGACACCCATCCAGCTTCTAACAAGGGCCCCATGCAGTGCCTATGGACCATTGTCCCTGCTGGAATGTGCTAAGATGACAGGAATAGGGCTGGGGAAACTCAGGCACTGGGTACACTCAGAATAGAGGTAGGGACCCAAGATAGGTCCAGATGTGCCGATTCCTTCACCCAAGGAGGCCCCTGCAAAGCTGTAGACACAAGTACAGAAGAGAGTCCTTAGTGCCACAGACTTATCAGTTAAGGCAGGTTCTGAAGCAGACTGCATCTGGTCACCTATGGACTATGAACAAAGGTGTGAACACAGGAAGATGAGAACTAGAAACCCTTCACAGTACAGTGATTTGAACTTGCACTCAGCTGCAGAGCCTGCCTTCATCTCAGTCCCCCTCCACCACCCCCACTCAGCCTTGACTAGAGGCTCAGCACACTCAAACATGGCCACTCTAAACTTGCTTCGCCTCCTCTCTCCAGTGCACAGCTTAAGATTTGAAAATACTTGATTCCAGGTCCCACAGGGAACAGAGACTAAACTCACATTCCCACCTAAACTGTCCTGCTCATCTCATCCTTAGAGCTGACACTGACCCAGCACAGGTCCTTAACTGCTGTGTGAGGATGTTACAGGTAAGTGTGAGACTGAAGACTCTTCAGGAAGGAGTAAAAATTCCCACTGAAGGCCACAAGGGCTCCCAAGACAGCATCTAAGTCACAGCACAGGTGAGTGGCTCCAGAGTTTGGAAGTGTAAACATCAAGATTCGAACTCTTGGTGACAATTTGCCCTGCTTCCTGCAGATTCAAGTCAGCATCTTCAAGAATCTAAGTACATCAGAATTTGATACACAAACTTGAATATTGAACATGTCACTAGTTCAAACTTAAGACGTAAGAACACAAAAAATTCTTATACCAGAGCTGGACAGGCCAATGGGAAAACAAGACCCAAGAAAATCAACTGACCAACAAAATCAAAGTCCTAGAGAGTCAAAATATTCAGCTAATCCTGCTCTGAGGATTTGTGCCCGATAGGCTGTGGTTAATGATATGAATATAACTGTTCCTCCAAACAAGCCTACAGTTGATTCCTCACCACACTGTTCCAATTTCATTTGTACACATTTCAGACAACCATGAGCTCTGTGGCCCAGCAGTGCCTTCTACCATGCCATTCTCACCTAGTAGAGTTGGCAAGATGGACCAGGATAAAACGCCCGAGTGTTGGGAGTGTATGTGTATGTTTAGTGTGTCTATGACAGGTGTTTTATTCATTTTACTGCTGTGACCAAAAGACCTGACAATTAGAGAGAAAGTTCATTTGGGGGCTGTTTCAGGTCTTTGTCCACAGATAGCTTACTCCATTCTGTGAGGCCTGACATGAGGCAGATCACGGCAGAAGAGTGTGGTGGAGGAAAGCAGCTCAGGAAGCAGAGGGAAAGAGCTCCTCTGACCAAGGACAGTATAAACCCCAAAGCCATGCCCTCAGTGACCCACCTCCTGATCCACCTTGCTTATAGTCAACCTGCCTTAATTCATGAATGTAGGGCATTCCTAGGGGCGATTTATATGCCAGCTCCTGAGAAAAGGAAACCTATCTCATTGGTTACCTCCCGCTTCCGTGCTCATGGACAAGGCATGACTGCTTATATTTGGTATAGGGTGCTCGCTTGCATGAACAGGCCATGGCAGATTGACCTTTAAGCTGATTGGTCGGAAGGGACTATTCCTCCCCATTTCCACAATAAACGAGTTCCCATGCTGACTGGTCTCCCTGACTCTGTCCTCCGTCAAAAGGGCTGGGTGCAGGCAGTCAGTTGGCTCCTGCCTCTCCTGGTTCGACCTTGCCGGGAGTAAGGCCCTCTCCTTCCCCTGCAGGCTCAGGGGGAATACAGGGCTAAAAACCCTGGCAGTGAGGCCTCCCATAACTCAATCCTTTCACCTCTGAACTTTCTTGCATTATCTTCACATGATCTTTTGGGGGACACCAAAGTCAGATCATTTCACCCCTGGTCCCCCAAAACTTATGCCTACCTTCACAATACATTTAGTCCATTGTCAGGAATCCCCATAGTCTTAACAGGTTCAATATTTTCCAGAAGTCCAAGTCCAAAATCTCCCAGCACTCAAGGAGCAATCAGCATGAGCCACTGAATTGTTACAGGTACCTAACATACAGGACATTTCCATTCCATAAGGGAGAAATAAGGGCATAGAAGGGATGAAGCCAAAGCAAAGCCAAAATCCAGCTGGGCAAACATGTCCTGTAGCTCCATGTCCAGCATCTGCAGCACGTGTCATGGTGACGTTCTCTAAGGCTCTAGCTCCAGCCCTATGGCTTTGCCAGACAGCACACATGGTGTCTTGGTTTAATTCAATTCCTGCCACTTTCCTCAGACTTCCATGGCACTGGTATTTCTTAATCTCTACAATCTCCACTGAAGCTTTGGCTTCCTCTCCACACATTGCCCTCTCATGACTGCCCACAGGTACTCTGATCCTGGCCTCCCAGGCCTTTTGAAATCTTGGAGGCCTCCATGATCCCTAACTCCAGCATCCTGCATTCTTGCATAACCAGCACCACATGGTTGACGAGGTCTACCAGCGTCTTGAACAGTAGCCCAGCCACCAGGGACACTGGCTGCAGCAGCTTCAAAGTGCCTGGGTAGCTGATCATAGTAAAGCAACTTCTATGTCCTGTGCATGCAGGGTGCCCACTGGTCTCAAAGAAATTTACTTTTATACCCTTAAGCCCTAGGTTGTGTGATCTTGTCAATCCCTCAGATGCCGTCAAGCCATCTGTTTTGATGTTTCTGTGTAAAGTACAGAAAAACATTATAACCAAAGACCTGTTGACCCCACCTTCTTTAGTCCCAGTTTTAGTCTTCTGTTCAAACTGCAAATTTTAAGTCCTGCAGCTTTGCTTTTTGCTTCTGATGATCACAAGCTTGGCTAAAAGCCACCAGCAACATCCATGCCACCACCCGAATGCTATGCTGCCTAGAAATTTCTTATACCACATTAAAGAGTATCACCTTACAATTTAGCCTCAAGATCTGAGGACATGGCAGAATGTGGACAACTGTAGCCAGATCATGTGAATGGCCTGTAGTCCAATATGCAGTTCAGTCCTCAAACCTCTTGATCCCCGTTCTTTGCTCTCCATAGCCTTGTCAGCATTCTGGACTTGTGAGCTCCCAGTAGAGTTGCCCGTTAAGGTCCACTTACATTCTAAACCTTTTCCAGCTCATCTGGCTGAATTTAAGATTCCATGAATTCCAGAGAGCTCCAAAAGCTTCTGAACCACATGGCCAGGTTAGTCATAGCAACAACCCTCCTTTTCTCAGTACCGATTGGTTTTAGTCAGCCTTTCTGCTGCTGTGACCAGAAGGCTGGAGAACGATTAGAAGGAAAAGTTTATGGAATGAGATCAATAAAACGGAGCCCCTAAGCAGCCAATTCCATTCTTTGGGGTCCAAGGCAAGGCAGCACATCATGGGGGAAGATTGGCAGAGGAAAGCAGGTCTGCATGAGGCCACCAGGAAGCAGAGAAAGACCACTCAAGGACAAAACATACCCCAAAGCCACACCCAATGACTCACATCCTGCAACCACACCCTACCTGCCTACAGTCATGCAGTACCAATCAAGCCCCACCAAGAAGTCATACTGATTAAGATTATGAAACCACTTCATCCCGAATCATCTACATGAGGTTTGCAGGGGAGCACCTAATATAGAAACTGAAACATCTTATGGTTTCCAACACTTAAGGTAAAAAACAAGGCTGGGCAAGTAACACTTGTTCAGTCTTGTTCCCAAACTGCAGGATAACAAGATATCTAGTATTTCAAGCTAATATTGACCGCTTTTCCTGGATGTTTGCCATGAACTTCAGGATTTGGGCTAAAAGATTGAGAAACTCGGGAGTTCAGAATAAGAAAAACCTCTGGGGAACCATGGAGTCTCAAGATGTGGCCACTCGGGTTAACACTGACCTACCTTCCACTCACCTGTGTGGCAGGTATCAAAGGGCACATGAGAATGTTCTGGAAGAACATTGATAGGTCCCTTAAACTGATGGCTCTGGAACCCTCTTCCACCTTAAAGACTTTTCTCCCTTCAACCATGGGCTGGGTCCATGAATGAGTCATTTCTTCTTGAATGTCCCAGCACAATAAACACCTCTTAGCAAGGGCACTAGCCAGGATACTCCTGTTCTTCCTTAACCTTTCCTAGGAGGAATCAGTCTTACCATGGATCTTGGAAGGGACGTTTTAAAAAGGTCAGGATCACTCCACTCTAGCCCATGACCAGAACTCATCTAGCACCAGATACAATGACTTTCTACAACTCAAGGACCTAATGTGATCCTGTGAGTTATACGAGTAGACCTCTTTGTTCAGTTTTCTATACTTGACTATAGTCACTATGCATGACAAGGAAAAATACACTGTTCACTAGCACTAACTTGTCATTGTATGAGTGGTTAAGTTTCTAATAAGATGTCCCTTTCATACAAAATTAGTCTTAGAAAATTAGTCTCAGGGGTTCATGCTTTGGACAGGACTGTAGGATGCACCACCTGCCTTGGGTGCTCATCTAACTAGCCAACGAACAGCCAACACCAAATGTCAAGAAAGGAAGGGCTTACATCCTGGAGGTCCAGCCTATGATCTCATGGAACAGTATAAGAGATGACATTCTGCTGTGCCAAACAGATCCACATCTACTGATCATTTGAGTCTCCAGGTGCTCAGACTAGAAAACCTAGCACCTAGCTGGGTTCTCAGAGGCCAATAGGGATCCATTCCTACTCTTCCCAAGTGGGATGATCAAGGCTGTTGCCATGACATGTTTCATCTGTAAGGTTCCATAGTCTAAACCTGGATTTTTCTTATGTATCTGAAAGATCTTTGAGTCAAGCACATAAAATTTCAGGAGATCTATGGATCATAGAATTCATGGTGGATAGGGACTAACCATGACCTTCCTAATACCCTCCTGTGAAGAGACTCAGCCCCTTATTACCAGCTTTGGGAGAAATTGGCATTCTTTTCAGAGACTGAGACTAAGTTAAAGCAGTTACAACTTTAGAATTCATTGACTAAGTCCTTTCTTGGTTTAGGTTGAAGAAAGTATTTCAATCCTGTATGGCATTGCCTAGGGGATTGGGTACCAGCATTAGGATCAAAGGACAAGAGATGATGACAAGGATGAAATAACTGGAAGAGCACTTTGAATATACTCCCAGCCTAAATGGTTAACAGTGAGCTACAGCAAAGATCAACATGAAGACCAGAAGAGAAAGCAGTGGAGTTATCCTCAGGGGTAGGATGCCATGCAATTTTGGCCTGGTAGACCTCCAGTCAGATGGGTCCAGCCTGGCTCCAACAAGCTTACAGCCCTACTTCTAAGAAAGAGGGCGATGTTTGCAAGTTCCAAAGTGTGCTCTCCAGGAACTGAGCAACTCCAACTGCCACTCAAGATTGTCATGGAAATGCAATCGCTTCAGAATCTTGTACATTTCCAGATGGGTTCTGGCTACCCATAGTAGGTACAATGTTGCCCCTGATGACTACTGTCCACCTATTTGGGACAACCGTGTTTCTTCAGTGCCAGTGTGGAGTAAAATCACAGAGGATGTCCAGCTGCCAACTGTGTAGCTTAGACTTAGCTTCCTCCAAAGAAATTGGGAACAGCAACTAAGATGTCATGACTTTAGAGGACATCCAACCCAAGTAGACAACTCATCCAGAGAGAGAACTTCAGTGTTTCTTCATAGGGCCCCTTGGCCAATACATATGCAGTGAAGCTAACCACTGTAAGAAGCCAACGGACAAAGAGCAGTCTCCCAAGGGACACCATTATTTTAAAAGGTGAACCAAGAGTGCAACTCCACTGAAAGGAATTAAGTAGAATCCAGAGGTCAGTTCATGCCCTTGAAGATAAAGCTGACATCAGCCAAAGAATGAGGTCAAACAGATGGTAATAGTAAGGAAATATACCATGCAGAAACACCTAGGGTAAATAATGGGATGTGGATGAGGATCCTAGGGAGATTTCCCAATGCCAAGAGGAAAGAAAGGTTAAAACAAGGATATAGGACATAGTCTTTTCAATCTCTGAAACAAACCTTCCTTCCACATCCCCAGAGTGTTCCTGGACTGAGCCATGTTGGGGTGGGGGCACCCCTACAACTTTAGTCATGTGGCTCATGTACATGTGGACAGCTCTGCTTGGGCAGCTCAGCCTACTGATAGGAAACAGTGGGTAAAGAACAGTTCTCTATGTATTTAGAAAATTATTTCTATCCATAAAAATCATTCAATTTGGACTTACATTCAATTGATAAGGAGTTCAAAATAACCACTTCATGAAGTACTAACACTTATCTTTCAGATAAGATCAGGAATACAACATGACTATACCACTGCATCAGGAAATGATTTTTTCAGAAAAACTATATAAGGAGGACCACAAGATTGAGACTTTCAGATTTAACAGATCAAGACAACTTGTTAAACCCAGGGCAAAGAAAAAGCTGCCTCCAAGAAAATGGCTCACGACATCCATGTAGGCCGTCTTGTCACAGTTGTTGGGAGGCCAGAAGGCTCCAGATACCAACACTGCATCATAGGAAAGCCTAAGGCACAAGATTTTCCCAACTGCACCAACCTTTTAGTTTACCTTTAACCAGCTGACCTCAAATACAGGGCTGTTACCACAAATAGTACACATCTGTTTACCCCTCTGGGTAGCCCCAGTTGGAGCCCGCCTGAGACAGAAACAGGGGTCAGCCCTGCATGTGGCACTAATGATTTGGGGTCCTTCAGCATTGCCAGGGAGCCATAGAGAAAGCTGAACACTTGTGATCTGAGAACCATGGACATGAGGCTGAGAAGAGACTGGTGACCCAGGCCAGCAGTGGACACTGCCCATGGAACCCACAGGGGAATGTTCCTGGGAGAAAACAGTGAAAATCTCTACAGTTACATGAGAAATCTCACCTTGACCACTTTCCAAAATACTCTGGCCTGGGAATGACTCATGACTGTAAGGAATAAGGCTATTCTCCTTAAGGTCACAAGATGATGGAGCAGAGTCCAGTAGGGGCTGAGCCGATGGGGTCAAACCCCTCTGGCCAATGTCAAAAAAACCCCCACATCTGACAGCACCTTCCACTTTAGGGTGGCAGCATCTGGTCTAGGCACCTGAGTAGACCAATCTCATGGCCCCTCATTCAATTCCAGGAGTTGTACATAGGCTGTGTGAACTACACTGGAGCCCTTAGAACACGTGGGGCTGAAGAAAGGAGTCACAGGAAAGTTCTCGCCAAAAAGGAGCAGCAGTTATTCAGATTCAAATGAGATGTAGGCAGTTCAAAGACTGGAAAAATATCACATTTCTCCCTAAACTAGAGGTGTGCAGCAGTGCAACCCATGTGACATTAAAACAGTCCCACACATGGATATCTACACCCACTACCACCCCTCACTTCCCATGGAAATATGAGTTCAGATCACTTCACAGTATCTTCAGTGCATGGCAGGCAAGGAGGCTCCAAGGTGAAGTAGATCTAATGCACTCATCTTTTCTGAGAAAGCTTTATAAGACAAATCATTTGAATACAATGAATTATTTAAAGGTACTTAATTCAAAGGGCAGATAGGGGCAGAGACAGGGACAAGCCTGAAGGACAGGGTCATGCAAAGTATCTCCTCCCAGGAGGGTCTGTTACCAGCAGAAGGAACAGGGAGCTCCTTGCTTCCATCATTACTACACCCATTCAGCCTCTTCTGAGATTTCCAGGTGGCTCAGCATTTCACCAGGAGTAGTGCCCTGTGCCACCCCACCATGCCTACATACACAGGTTTTCCCACAGAGCCACATCTGCCATGAGAATTGCTGCCTTGGGGGAAGTACAAAGTGTTTTAGAGGTGGGTAGATCCTCAGGCTCCTGCCCATCCACAGGAACATTGAGATCCATTTTACACACCACTAGTTGCCCAGTGAGACCTAGTTGCTGTCAGCCTGGAAGCTATCAGCTCAGGGCTGCGACACTCACTGCTTTTCCACCTTGCCCAATCTCAAAACCCCCAGCCAGCCCCTGTGCTTTCTGGGTTCACTTACAAAGCACTTGCCTGAAGTCCAAGCCTCAGATGAATTGAATTCAAGGATATGGAGAACTCAGGTCCCAATCCCAGCAGCTCTTGGATGAGGGGTCTACCCAGGTCCCCCCTCCCCCAGGACAAGAAATGTGATTGAGGGAAATGGGGCTAGGTTTTGGAGCAGCAGCAGCAGGCCATGCCTCAATTAGTCACACAAGCCAAAGGAAAAGGACTCTTTAGATTCTGCACATAAAAATGTTGACTTTAGGAGGCTCTAGTTAGTTGGTGCCTTCTGGTAGGGCAGCACTATCTATGGGTGGACAGCCCCCCCAACCAAGTCGTTTCACATGCCCTAGAGAACTCTGGGCTAAGTTACAGGAGACAACCAACTAGCACAAGCATAGTAAGACAACTCTCAAATAGCAGTTGTGAAATCCACAGCAACCTACTTAAGACAAAGGCCGGAGGGAGGATGTGCAGGCCTCTGTCACTCCCACCCAGAGGTGAGATACTCTAAAGTACAACATGACGGGTCCCACTGCAACAGCTCTGCATAGTGGGAATGTAAGGCTGCTGCTGCCAAGCTGCTCTCTGCATGGAGCAGAACATGGAGCACAGCCTGCCAGGACAGGCTACATGCCCTTCAACAGCCAGCACTACGTCTCACTATGAAGGATACCAGCCTAGTCATACCTGAAGAATTCCCTGAGGCCTACTGCATTTAAATCAGGGTCTTCCAAAGGAGCTATAGTACCAAAGACCACAGGATATCTGAGCAGGAGCAGGTGTGCAAGACCCTCCACCAACACATACAGCTGACAGTTGCTGCCTGGGAATCCGGAGTATTAGGACCTAGTCACCTGCGGATGTGGGTAACTGAGGTGTACCCTGATAAGCATTAGACCACCACATGTTCCTCTGGGTCTTTGAAGTACAGCCTACGTCTGATCCTGCAACATTCAAATGACTTGGGTACCCAAGCTTAGCATATAGAACCACTTTGAGGACTCAAGTTGGAGGATGTGTCAGCCCTGCCACTCAGCCACACAGGCTGCATCCTGAACACAAGGTAGCACCATTCATGAAGCAGTGAATGGTCAGAGGTAGACATGCCCCAGTCAAGTTGGCCAGGCTGAGTGCACTGGTGGGAGTTCTAGCCACATGGAATAGCCTTGTTAGACCTTGAGAGTTTAGTATTACACCTGCGTTCTGAAGAGAAATTTGGTAGAGCAACATGGAAACATTTTAATGTTCTCAAATCTATTCTGACATAGTAACTCCACCTTTCACTGAGGGGATCTGAATGCCTCTCCAGAAACTGACTCAGCACCTGGACTCAATGTGCTGTTCCGCAAGGACAAGGCAGACTCAGTTGTGTTCTTGCTTTACTGCCTGTAACACCAAGTCAGGACAGGAGGTCTAATGCTTGGAGCTGGCCAGTGATGTCCCTGCTCACACCAGGCAGCATCCAGCACAGCTGTCCTGAGGGGATCTTTCACTGTGTACCAACACACAGCAAGTTTGTCTGAAACACTGCTTGTCTTCCTCTTAGGATATTGAGCTTCCCAGACCTCAAACAAGTTCCCCAGAAAAAAAAATATCACAGGAACCTCAGAAGCCTGCTTTTAAGTCAGCCAACTCCACCATCTCCTGGATCAGGAGCATGGGAAAATTGCACAGGGCAGCTTGGGGAGAATTCCACTGCAGGACAAGGCAGAACACATCCGCAACCTTTAGACTTCCTGACATTGAACATCTTGGTTGCTAGTGATCAGAGATCGCTAAGAATTTCTAATTTCTGCTTCAGTGAAGGATTGTTTGCACATATAGGAGTGGAGATTTGTCCATCCACAACTATTTCCTTCAAGGAGAATTTACTCTTCCCCACTCATTATAGTCATTCAGTTGCTGAGGGAACATCCCAAGCTAGTTCAACCAAAGAGCATTCCCAGGAGCACATGGTTCTTTATGGCTGTCATCCCTCAAAGAGATCATTTCATATGGTGGAATCCTAATGAAGATATGTTCTAATGAGGCAAGATCCTAATTAGATAGGATCCCAATGTCCACCAAGAGTTACACTTAAGAGTGTGGTCATGGGTAACAAAGCATCTACCTCATACAGTAAAAATGTGGTTTCTGGTCTATCCTGGCTCAACTTGGGGTCTTGCCTCATTGAGTCAATGGGCCACAGCTGGTGCTCCTCACTGCCAACCATCCATATAGTCTCACAGGGCAAACCTGTATAGACATCCCCTCCAGCACCATGTCAGTGGGGACCTGGGCTGCAGAACTCCTTGGTGAAATTGCACTTGAGAGATAATGGGAATGAGATAATGGCCTCAGTTCCTACTTCTAACAGTGGCATGGAAACATTGCTGGATGCCCACCACAAATCTGGACAGTTCAATAGCTCACCTTGCTCACAGACACAAGAGCTTCTGAAACATTTCCACAGTACTGGTTAAATGAGGTACTTCAGGAAGATCGGGTTGAGAGAATCATGTCAGAAATCTTGATCTCACATTGCATATGTTATTAGTCAAGTCACCCAGGTAGCGTGTCCTGGAGTAATTCCCTATAAGTACAGTGAAGCACACCTCCCAGCATGAAAAACTGACACGTAGGATGAACAGAGGGGGCCTTTTGGATCATCTGAAGCTTTCTGGATCTTGGCAGCTCTCATCTGCTGGCCATTAGCTCAGGGGTCTAAATTAGAAGTTGTCTAATAACACCCACCAGTACCTTCCAATAATGGGAATCCTATGCTGTTCACATAGTGAACATTCATGTCTGAGCTTGTGACAGCCAACAGGTGTCATGAGTCTTGGCTCCCCCACTTCTATATTTTAATGAGTTAGGCATGCAACAATTATAGAACAAAGTCATACACAACTAGTTCTACCCATGAGTGTCCAACAGATAATTTACCAGACTTTATGGTACACAATCTTCATGATATTTTAGTATTAGTCAGGTACATAGCATTTAAAAAATAACCTCAACTCCGTGAAAGGTTGGGACTGGGACTGAACTCCCCTTTGTGATACAGGAGAGCACTTTCAAGACCTCAGAAACTAGTTCCCCAGAGAAGGATATAGAAAATGAAAACTCAATCTCATGAGATTAACATTTTGAAAAAACCCAGGAATAAACCATAAAGGGGTTTATGCCTAGGAAGCCTGACAACATTTACCCTTCTACTCCGGAAAATCTCGTGCTTGGTTTTTGGGTGAAAGGTTCAGTTTATTGCAGATAGGCCCTGGCTAATGAGAGGGCAGCATTGCTCATGATGAGCACAGGCCCCTGCTCACCTGAGAAGTTTCTGTTCTAGCAAAGGACCCCATAAAAATACCATGAGGGTGTCCAACTCCAGCCTCCCAACACGTACCTCTGCCTTCCCTGGGAAATTTCAAAGAGCAGCACCATTCAACTGGGGTGGCTGTCACTTGACCCAACATTTCATATGCTGAGCTACTTCCCAATAGTGTCCATCCATGAACACAGGATCAAATAGCATAGCCACAGCATGCATCCATGGGTTGTGTAAAAGGCACCACCTTTGAAAGCTGAACCCGTACTCAATGAAAACCACCTAATAAGATCAAGAGGTAGTGTTGATATCCTCAAGCATGGAGGGGCTGTTACTAACCATACAATTCAAAAATAGCACAAAATAAAGTATGACAAATAGAACATGGCTGAAGATCAGACAGGAGGTTCTCAATGCCAAGAACCATCTGGAAAAGATGAAGTCTAAAGGAAAACTCATTTTGATCAACCATCCTTATGTTGGCTCTCAAGTGCATGGCAGGAAGGGGTACAGGATGTACCAGCAACTGAATTCAGGGTCCCAGGGTGTTCAAATACTTATGGGCCCCACTCTTATGTCTAAGTCTTTGCAAAGAGACGCATATCAGAAGTCATAAGGAGTTGCAGTAGGTAACCAAGTCAATCTTAGGAAATATTTCTGTAAGTATATAATATCAGTTGGAGTATGTAGTTTTATCTAGATAAAGTTAGGGGCATAAAATATTTGGATGTTTTCTGATTCCATTTAGTTCTGTCTTAATTCCTGATCAGGTCCATCTGAAATAAAGCAGGACAGCCCACAGGATCATGAATAAAATCCAACACATTCAGCTCTAGGCCAAGCTTTAACACAACAAGATGGCAAACTGACAACTTAAGATATAGAAGATGGAACTCAGCTTTGACAGAGGCAGCACTAAAGGACAGCACACAATGCTTTGGGACACCTGTCACAGGGCACCTGCAGAGTGTCAGGGGGCCAAAGGCCAGAGACTTCACCCCCACACAGGAATATAGATCAAATAAGGAGTTTCTATGAACAAAATTCCTTAGTTTTCCATGAAAGAGTTCAACCCAACAATCAGTATGTGGGACTTCAGAGATGGCATACCATGTCAACCTCCAGGCAACCAAGTGTGGAGCTAAACCAAAACCCACAGCAGAGGGAAAAGCACTTATCACACAGATGTGCCAGCACAGCCGCCACACACCAAGGTCAGGGTCCTTACTCAGCTGAATCATAAGGGCAGGAGACAGGGGAAAGGATCATGGTAACCCAGGCCAACATGAATATGCACTTAAGATCCACATTCCGTGGAGCTCCTCTGGCCATAGATGGAGTGACTCAGAACAGTTAGGTGGTGAACCCTCATCTGGGGTTGGAGTACTGGCTTAATGCTTATTTGAACAGAGACAAATCATAGGACCTGGCAAGTCCAAACTGCAGCAGCATGATGGTGTTAAAATCCAGAGGTGGCAATGTCAAAGTTGAATAACCCTAGCCACTGCTGCCACTGGAGGTCAGCACCAGGCAGTTCCTGGAGCACAGGGTCTGCAATCAAGAGCTGTCACAAGCCATCATAATTTTTATTCAAGCCTAAGAGGGGTTTTTTGGTACCAGGGATTCAACTCAGGGGCACTCAACCACTCAGCCACATCCAATCCTATTTTTCATTTTATTTAGATATAGGGTCTGAGTTGCTTAGTGCCTTGCCATTGCTGAGGCTGTCTTTGAACTCATGACCCTTCTGCCTCAGCCTCCCGAGCCACCAGAATTACAGGTGTGCACCACCGTACCCGGCCAGTCCTAGAAATTGGGAAGCAATGGAATATTGGCTAGGAGTAATGTTAGCAGAAAAACATTGGAGAAAGGAGTAAATTTTTCTCCCCCCAAAATAAAGCATAAGTTGCTCAAATTCAAAAAAGACTTCTCTAAAAAGGTCCAATGAAACCAGCATGGTGGAACACCTATAATCCTAGTGACTCAAAGATGAAGCACGAGAATCAAGTTCATGACCAGCCTTAGCAAGATCTTGTCTCAACAAGAAGGGGTTGGGAGTGGCTCAGTAGGAAAGCACCCCTATATTCACTCCCTAGTACCACACAAGTTCAAATTTCAAGAGGGAAGGATACCTTGACACGGGTTAAAACGTTAGACATGTTCATCCCCAACAAAGGGAGCTGTATGTAAAAGGCGGTAGTGGACAATATTCACATGAATGTGGAACCTGCGCAGAGTGACTTCAACCATACCATTGAGGCAACCAGTTATAAGCTCATTATTTGAGGAATTTAACTCATGACATGGTAGGGGAGACCTGAGTGGCAAGAATGGCAGTTTTATATCCTTAAACAATCTTTTGTGGGAGAAAAAGCATGAAGTTTTAAAAAAAAAAAATCATTTGTGTAGTTATTTTAGCCTTTTTATTCAAATATTTTCACCATGAACACAGATGGAATCAAGGTTTCTAAGCACAACATGTGTGAAGAATCTCTAGGAAAGAAGGTCACCATGACAGAGGGCACAGATCCACCCTTCTTCCACAAGAGACCCAGTGGGGTTGACATTTTAACTGATGTTACAACCTCACCACACACCTGTCATCACATCTGGGTACAGGGAGAGTGATGCTTTGGCATGGGGGAAATTACTTAGAATGCAGTCTAGTCAAGTCAGTGGTAAATGGACAGTCTCATCACCCCAGAGGGACATCCCAAGAGGCATACTCATGGATCCTCAATCCCTAGGATTGAGTTCATCACCTCTAAGCGACCAACTTGATATTACCCTCTCCAGTCTCAGCCCTGTCCACCATTCCTTTCCCAGGCTCCCACAGAGCGCTTCCAAATAAAGTAACCAGGTGCTATATTCAGATGAATGTCCTGCTGAAAAGTCTACCCCCTCATCCTTGGGACTGGTAACTGACATGGCAAAGGAATGAGGCAGTGGAGGAATTAAGTTTGCTAATCAGTCAACTAAGATGCAGAGATGATCCTAGAAGGACAATTAGAGAAAAAGGGACTAAGGCAAAAAAGACAAGAGGGTGAGGGGGACACAGGTCAAGGGGGAGAACTAGAGGTGACACTCAAGAGCAGCCCTGGCTCTGAAGCTGAAAAAGTGCCATTGCCAGGTAGCAGCCCATGGAGAGGTAGGCAAGTGAAACAGATCCACTCCAGAAAGCCAACCCCGCCCTTCCTGGTTTCGTCTGAGACACTTCAAACTTCCACTCTCCACCATATGGAGTTTGCTATATTTCGTCCTGTAACTTGGTGCTCATTTGTTACAAATAGGAAGTTAATGCCAGAGCCATCCAGAATTTGCAGGTTCTACTTTCAGTGAGAGTAAGTTGATGTTTTCCTTGAATTTCTCAGAAGAGTCCTCCTATTTCTTCCATCCCTGGGATTCCTGGTCAAGACAGCAGTGTCCTATCCTCACAGCACCCCAGATGAACAGTTGAAACTGTTCTGTCCAAATTTGAAATGTGTAGATACAAACACCATGAGACAACAAAACTAACAAGATAATCATTATTCTATTATAGAAACTACAAATCAAACTTTCCCATGAAATTCTATTAGGTCCAAACACCCTTACTGGATTATACTACTAGTTACCATGTGAAGCAGTCTATCCAAATGACCTCAGGCAAACTGGTGACTCCTTTAGTAAGCAGCAGACTGATAACCAGCAGGGACTGGTTATCAACTTCTCTACCCTTGACAGGAGAAGACTACCAGAGGTCACATGTCAGAGTGGAACACTGGGTCCCAGCATTCACAAGTTGCAGGTGGGCACAGTTTCCCAGTGGGCAGGACACTTTTCCCTGTGCCCTGCCCCTCTCCAGAGCAGGTTAACAGCTCAGATGTCTCCACCCTCCATTTTGGGACAGCTATTGTCTAAACACCCCACTCCAAGGAAACATCTGCAAGGACAAATCAAAAGGGCTCCAGGCCTTGACAGCAAGACTACCAGCTACTTCCACACCAGAGGAGGGCTCTGGTTCCTGATTCTGCCACCATTAGGAGCCTGGCAGGCCCGGCATTACCCCACTATGGTAATGGACAGTTTCAGAATCCTGCTCTCAGAATTGGAGGGAAAGGTGCTATTGTAACCATGGTCAATGCTGTACCCAAGTATTTTGGTACAGTATTTAATTTGTACCCAAGGCAAAAGAAAAGTTTCTAGTACTACACCTTCTGCCTTCCGTCCTTCCCGTTCTCTGGGTAAACTCCAAGATGCTGCACCCAACAATGACCTCCCTCAGAAACCTTGAGATTAATGCTGTCACCAAGGAACCACCTGCCCCTCTGCAAGGTAAACAGTGACTGAAGAGATCCCGATTTGACAAGTCCTGAGGTGTGAGAATCAAAGAGCTGTGTGCAGATGTAGGTTGCATAGTTGACACCAAGGACCACGAAAGCTGGCGGGATGAGGATCACAAAACCCAGACACACCTGGAGGCAAAGTGAAAGCAAAGTAGCCTCACCCTGTTGTTTTAGTGTCTAGACCGATCCCAGCCAAGGGTTAGAACCTGCGGTGAACACAGCACAATTGTTCCAAACACTATTCTTATCCAACTCAGTCCTCAGTGTTTCCAAGGAGGAAACATCCCCTCCCAGGGGAGGCTTCATAGTGTACAGGGCTAACAGAAGGTGCAAGTCACCAAGATGACAGGTCAGTCATCTGTGGCATCTCAACAATCCTCCTGGGGTGGGACGAATCCTTCCCTTTCCTGTTAGGAGGAAACCCCAGAAGCACTGGAGTTCTCCTGGACGGTATTGGCAGGCCAGGGTGCTGAGCAGTACTTCTTGGACTCCCATTGCAGCAGAGTAGTGGTGGACAGCCTAATAAAGCCTGCCATACCCTACCAAGAGGGCATACTGCTGTTATTGCTAAGGAACCAGAGTTACCTGCTGCTTTCTTCAGAATGGCCCAGGAAGCTCAGCCTCAGGCAGAGGCATATGCAGCTACATAGGGTGAATAAACTTCAGCCCAGGCGTTAGATGCGGTTGGTGGGCAATCCCAGGACCCTTGTTTTCTGGGTGACATTTTAAGACATTCTATGTGGTTCCTTAGAGTTCCTCACAGCAGAACCATCACAGCCCAGCCTTGACTGATACAAGGCTCTGCCCACCTCTGGCTGCCATCCCCACCCTCTAATTCTGGCTTTACTTGGATCTCTTAAATATGCCTCATTGATTTTGAGTCAAGGAATCTAAACAACTCGTTATATTTTATGAGACTTGACTACTTTCATTGGCATGGTTAAGATAAAAATGTCAAATTTCTTGCAACAAAAATGCATATATTTTTAAGTATCTATGGTTATAAAAGCTGTTTAAATTCCAAAATTTGTGTTCACATTTGAAGGTTAACAGCAAAAACCTCAACTATAGGATTACAAGTTGTCTATGAAACCAAAGGAATCTAAAATCTCCCACCAAAAGCACTCAAGGGCAATGACTTTACACTGAAAAGAAATGCCAATCATACATTCTTCCAGCCAAAATAAAAATGGTTGAAAAAGTCCATCCACCACATAAGATCACATTTTACTAAAACATTTTAGGTTGGAAGCAAAGCTCTGGGTCAGAGGCAGAAGCAGCCCCACACATGCTACTGCCCAGCCCCAGGAAGAGGCCCTCATCCTCCTCACTGAGAAGTGCCACCCAAGTATGGCCTGCAAAGGGACCAAACTCCAAGAGCCTACTGAAAAGCACAACCTGAGGGGTCAGGCCAGAGACATTGACTGTGGCTCAGCAGACACCAGGAAGCTCCAGCAGAGGCTGACCACAGGCAAGGAATTATACAGGAAAAACAACGTCCTTCAACACGTCCCAGTACAGTAACTACTGGACAGTATCGTCCCTGATGGCCTGTGTCAGAGAACGGGATTGGGGCTGGTGGAATTCAACACTGAGGTTTAATTCTTTAGTACAAGGTAGGAACCAAAAGAGATCTGCATACACCTATTCCTTCACCCAAGGGAGACTCCAAAGCTGCAGGTCCACCCAGTAGAGCAGAGGAAGAGCCCCAAGTCCAGACTTTGAGAAACGGGTCTATAGCAGATCCTTTGGGACAAATGCCAAGAATAGTAAGAACCCTTTAGAAAACAAGGTTGAGCTCCCAGAGCTTTTGCTCCTTCCCCTGAGACCACTGTCCATTTCTTAGCTCTAAGTATCCTAAGCTTGAAGTGTCTGGGAGGCCACATCTAGTCTAAACCTACTTGCCCACATTTTCCTCATCCCTTTCCAGAGCATGAGCTTTGAAAGGTGGGAAAGATTTCCACGGTTGAGTGATTCTAGCTTTCACTCCAAAACTCAAGGTCTATCATATTCCCCTTCTGAATGTTAAGATAAAGCTCACTAGTCACATGCAGTAAAGGGTAAGATCCTAAAGGTCAAGGTTATTTAACTATATTCTATTCTGGGGTTTAGAGATATATCTAGGTAATTGGCAGACAAAGATTAGACTTATTTAAAAAGACTCATGGGAACTCACGTGCCCCACCTAAGAATGGTCTCGGAAATGCACTCTCTTCTCACCTTCCCCCATCAGCCAGCCACCAGTGTATTCCTGCACTGGGCTGCACAGGGAAGATAAATTAAGGTCAGGGAAAGAAAATACCCAGCTTGGATCTAACATACACTGTCAAATTTCGGTGGGAGGCACTCTCCAAACTTTTCTATTGCAGTATGGGTCATTGTGCTCATGGAGGGAACTGGTCTCTCCAATACTCTTCTGCACGGAAACATTATCTCAACATTATATTCATACTAAATGGGGGAAGTAGTGTGGTCATAAGGCGCCTCTGACCAAGGAGGAATTACCAGAATAGACCACTTCCCAAAAAGTAATGGAATTCTCCATACGCTATTTAGTGTAAGATCATTTGATTACTGATGTCACCAAGGTACCTTCAGTGATAATTAGCAGGTAGGGAGGAAGCAGGTGAAGGACAGTAGCTACGTAACAAGGAAAAATTCTCCTTGGTACTAACCATTGTGCCAGTGGTTAGAGCTCCTTCTACCATCTAAAATGGCAGTGGAAGAACATGCTCAAGGTCCCAGGGCTACAGCAGAATGTTTCACAAGTGCCCACCCAACCAGTTGGCTTACGAGGTACATCCAGAGTACCTTCCAGAAAATGCAGTTTTAACTCTAAGGCCCTCCCCTGGGCCACGGGATGATCCAACACATCAGTGCTGCTCCCTTAAGTCTTAAGTGTGAATCTCCATGTGCTTGGTGACTGCAGGTAAGGGAAGACCACATGGTGCTCTCCCAAAGAGTAAGGGGTCTATTTCAAATCTCAGGGACTTTCATGAATGTTTGGGCAGAAAGGCTTCAGACAAGTTCCTGTGTTTGACATTCTCCATCTTTAAAGAGATGCACAATTATCTCATACACCTGCGTTTTCCTCAGTAGCCGGAAGGTATTAAACATCAGACCATGTGCATTTTAGGAGCTCCTCCTAGGGATGTGGGTTAATGCTGATGGTTAAGGACTGGGAATGAGCACTTTGCCCTATACCTTCCTGAAGGAACCCCAGCCTCCACTGCACTGCCAGCTTCGTACAGAGAAATAGGAATCATCTGTTGAAATATTTCAGAGCAAGATGGGACAGATACCACCTTCCAGTCCCTTATTCCCACAGGGCTTTCTTCATTGTACATCAAGAAAACTAATTCTCAATGTGATCACTCACCAGTAGGATCAAAGAATGAGAAAAAGACAGAAGCCATTGATAGTCTGAATATGTTTCAATTGTTACATGGTCAGTTGTAAGATGCCAGCCATTGCCTATATGTCTGAAACCATGAGCCCTCAAACATTGTCCCCTCAGTTGTACTGATGGGTCTTTTACTCGCAGCAGCGAAAAAGTGGACTAAGACAGTAACCTCTATGGCTTTGAACATGAAGTTCAAATACCTACGGACCCTCCTGTTCATCCAAGTCATGGAAAACATAACAGGTAATGGGACATTTATACCAGTTAGAAAGGATATTTTGTACTGATGGAAACCACTTGTTAACTGGAAAACAACTTTTGATCCAGATCAATTGCTGACTCAGCTTCCTCACTGGCTTTTGTGCACTTTAATACAGACTTGGAATAGGCAAGGCTGCATTCCTGAGCTAGCCAATACTGAAGCACGCGGCACCACCGCCAGCATTGGAACACACTGTAGTTTAACTTATGCTCTAAGATGAGCTTTAGTACCAGTGGGGCTGCAGAATTGCCACTTTTTGGTGGTACCATGTCAAGATGGGAAGACTCCTATTGAAAGGATCACAAGGGGGACAGCCCGGTCCTGAAACTCCACCTCTCATAGGTACATTCTGTGCATTTCACTTGAAGACTGTGCCTCAGCTTTTACAGACCCGATTCTCTGAGAATAAAGCTAGAATTTTCCTATGTAGCCAAATACTTTTCAAACCAATTATACCAAGAATCAGCTATTTCCATAAGTAGACTTAAGATCAACTTAGAAATAGACATGCAAATTATTCCAAATATTAAACACATTGGCAAAGGGGGACACACCCAGCCAACTCTGATGAGTAAGACAGCTGGTGTCCTAACTTTTATTGAGGCCAAGATTCCAGGAGAGGCTCCTGTCAGTGGGCCACCGAGTCTATTCTACAGTTGTAGGTCAGCACAGCAACTGAAAAGGCAGGACATTTCTCCCTGGAACCCAAAGAGACTTTCCAAGACCATCAGCTTTGAACCTTCTCCACTTTCCTCTCAGGGCAGTTGCCTTCCAGACCCCCTGAACCATTTCTCCACAATAGAATGAAGCACAAATCAGAAAGGGATTAGGACCTGGAAAGCAAGATCAGCAACTGCTTCCACATGGGAGACACTGCCAGAGAATGTTTTCCTCAAGGAGCCTGGCAGGCCAGAACCCTCATGGTATGGAAATTTCAGAATCCTGCTCTGGACAGGAGACTGCTAATCCCTTCCTGTGTAGAGGGAAAGGTGCTAATGTAACCATGATCCGCATTGTCCCCAGAGTCCCTGGGATAATATTCAGCTAGCACCAAAGGCATTGAAAAAGCTATTAGTACCTTATGTTCTGCATCCAGTTTAACATCTTCTCTGGGCAAGTTTCAAGATGCTACACCACAGGCCTTTCTGAGAAACTGGCAGAAGGTTTCTTTCACCATGAGAAACTACCTGCCCTTTAGAAGGTAAATGGTTACTCAGGAGTGTCACTGTTCTGCTCAGTCCATGGAGAAAGAAATCAGGAAAGTTTGTGCTATAGATCATAGTCAACACTGAGGACATCAGTTCCTGGGCCTCACGGGGATGTCCCCTCTCTGGTATCTACAAAGCACAAAATATTCGCCCTTAATGCTTAAATTTGGATGCCGAGTACACAGGGCTCACGTTCAAGAATTGGGGCAAGTGTACTAGCCCTGATAAGATCGCCAAGGCAGCTGCTCCCTGTCTAGTTATAAGTTTTGTTTCCAAGTCCATGCATGTGCAGGTGAGTCAAGTTCTGATGAAATTAAAAGTCAGTGGGTAGACCGGGAACAGGAATGAACAGAAAGCCTGGAAAGAGCCATCTTCAGTTTCCAGTGGCCTCAGTCTCAAGCTGAGATGCTACAAGTCTGCCAGGTCTGGGCGGTAGGATTATTCTGTAGAGATGGAGCAACCTGAAGTGATGAGAACACTGGTTAAAACCCGGGGACATCTTATTGCAGAGCTGCTGTTTAGATGCTGGGCCCCCACTCAGGATCACTCCGTCATAACTCATTAGATCAGTATATTACCACTGGTCACTTAACAGGAAGTTAACAGAATTGGCATATATACAAGGTTGTCTGGATTCTAGCTTACCATCCTGGAGCTTTCTCTAAAATGTCCCAAGGCAGCTCAGCCTGGAGCATAAAGGCACATTTAAGACCAGCAAGGAGACCAGCCTCAGCCAAAGGAGTGGCCAGTTAGTAGACAATCTAAGGATCCTTATTTCTCAGGACACCAAGATGCTTTCTGTGGCTCCCTAGAGGGTTCCCAGTGGGGACAGGTACAGTTTAAAGCCGACCCATTTAAGGCCCTATCCTGTTATTCACTCTAGGCTTCCCAGATTTACTTCCAGAAAAATACCTCAATGATGTCTGATTTTGAATACAGGCAATATAGATTATGATAGTCAGAACTCAGTTCACAAATCAAATTCTTGTTTCACTGGCATGATCAGTAGAAAAATATCAACCTAAGGAATAAAGTAGGACTTAATCTCTAGGTGACGGCATTAATCGTTTTGTTCAATTTTCTCAATGTTATTAGCAAACACCAGAGAAGTAGACTAACTGTAGTCCTCTAAGAAAATCTACCTTAAAACCTCCCAAAGGCACTCCATGCCAATGCTTCTCTGCTTTTATATTGAAAAGTCATTCAAAATATTCTCACCAATAGGTAGCAATGTTCCAAGTTACAAAAGACTGCTTCTAATGCCAAAATGCTCTGAGTTATTACAACAGAATTTAAGTTCATGCAAAGCTCTGGGTCAGACAGAAGCAGCCCCACACATATTACTGCCAGCCCCAAGAAGAGGCCTTCATCCTGATGACCACCTGAACTCGGCCTGCAGAGGGACTCAACTCCCTGAGAGCCCACTGAGAAGCACGAGACATGAGCCACCTGCCCCATCACGAGGGGTCAGGCCAGGGAAGTTCACTGTGGCTCAGTGGAGGCACCAGGAAGCTCCAACAGAGCCTGACCACAGGCAAGGAACTACACAGGAGAAACAACGTCCTTCAACACATGTCCCAGTACAGTACCTACTGGACGTTATCCCCGATAGCCTGTGCCAGAGCATGGGATTGGGGCTGGCAGAACCAACCTTGAGGTTTATCCCTCAGTATAGGTAATCAGATCTGCACCCACCCATTCCTTAACCCAAGGGAGACACTGCAAAGCTGCAGACCCACCCAATAGAACAGAGGAAGAGCCCTTGAGTCCACAGATTTTAAGTTAACAAGAAAGTCTACAGCAGACAGATCCCTTGAGGCGCACAGATGGAAAGAGGCAACAGAAACCCTCTGGTGAATGGGGCCAAGCTTCCACACAGCCTTCAAAGCCCCGTTCTGTGCACTTTAGTTCCTACACAGGCCTGACTAAGCTCAGCACACAAGGGTCAGGAGAGGGCATACATCATCTAAACTTAGCTGTGCCTACCTCACCTTCTCACTGGAGCATAAGCTTTGAAAGAAAACTGTCAACTGATCCCAGGTCAACATAGGCACTTGAGCCCATACACAGGTCAACCTCTTCCTGCTCATTCTATACCTTCTTAGATAAAAAGTGGTGATCTTGACTGAGTAATTCTCTAGATAGAAGATACCTCTCCTCAGGAGCACAACCTGAAGAGAGCCCCTGCAGGTAGAGCTTTTTGAGTAAAGGCCACAAAGGCCTCAGACCATGAACCGGTAACTCCTCAGATGAGCCCAAGGTTGGAATAGTGAGCATGAATCAAGGGTTCATGTCTTCTGCTAAACTATAGTTGGCCTATGGAGGTCTGTTCTTGAGTCCTTAAGGAACCATAACCAAACCATGTACATGCTAACGGAATGTCTAGGTGGGACTATCCATTTGTAAGTAGTAGCCAAGTCTCAGTCAAGCACAGTAACTGAGCTTCAGTCAATTGCAGGCAGACTGATCAGACCATGTTTGAGGCAAATGCTGAGCAGTCAGGCTGTCTTCAGCGCTCACTTATGCTGCCCCCCATCGCAGGCTAGTCTGAATCCATTCTGGCCTTGAGTGACCGATTTACAAGTAGTTCTTTGATCAACTGCATTGTTAAGATTTTAACAAGGTTTTGTAGAAGATCACAAGTGACTTCTGAAGAACTCCAGAGACCCCCCCAAGCACTGAGTGAGCAAAAGGTGCCTGCCAGAGCCCACTGTACCGACTTTTCACAGCAACTCATCTTCAGGAGATTTCTTAGGTCCAATGTCCCAGAGTTTATTTTGAGCTCTTTTTGTTCAGTTCTGGGGCCACACTGGCACATACCTGGATTAGAGCCCATGAACTGGACTGGTAATCCGTCAGGTCCCATTTCATTATGTATTTGAAGACTATGGGTTTCTGCCTTCTAGGATTCCAGTTGTATGCCAATTAAAAAGAATTATAAGTTATACATTTAAGAATGTATTCACCTTAGTACATGCAACTTCAAACTTAAATGGCCACAATGAGAAGCTTGAAATCAGAACTGTTCTCGTCTGGGTAACTCCACTAAAGCAACGGAATGCACCTCTTCACTGGTACACAGACATCAAGACGTCAATGAGTCAGACACTGCTTCCTCAGGGCAGAGGACGAGCTTAAGCAGCAAACTGAGGGTTTTATGTAGAACTGTAACCCTCACTGGATCAGTCCTAACTGGCCCTTCTGTTCATCTGTCTTTACCCGAATACTCAAAGCCTAGTAATCTTCAGTTACTCTCTTGCCCCAAAGATAGGAGGGAAATCCAGTGAGTACTTTGCAAATCGAGCCCTCCCAGCAGCCAGGCCTGCCTCCTGCAACTGTCCTCACTCTGGTATAAGGCTGAGCTTAGTGCTTTCGTGAAGCACTTTCAAGGAAGACTCAGATTTATCAGGGAAGTTAGAGTCCATTTGGGAGCATGCTCTGTAGGACTCCAGCCTTTACCAATTCATTCCTGTGATGCTGGGCCCCAGCAGAACCTAGAAATGAGGGCAACAGGAACATGGGAAACCGCTGAGCATTAGGAGTCCTGCAAACCTTATGAGGGGCAACAAAGCTGTAAGAGTTCTGGAAACCTCAATTCAATGCCCAAGATTTTTCTATACACGCAGAAAATTATCTCCTCATACAGCTTTGTAGAGAAAGACAAAGCAGTTTTAGACTGCAAAGCACACCTAGAAATACTGTTTGTAAAACAT
This sequence comes from Geosciurus inauris, assembly GCA_004024805.1. NCBI lineage: Eukaryota > Metazoa > Chordata > Mammalia > Rodentia > Sciuridae > Geosciurus > Geosciurus inauris. The sequence continues at coordinate 71,692 of PVHX01006530.1, read as the reverse complement.
TCAAAACATTGAGCTCAAATTGAGTACTTCCAAATGAAATTGGACTGATGCTATTTTTAAGTGAACATCTTGAACTTAATTCAAAGACAGACCAGGATGGGATGTTATAGATGTGATTAAATTGATAGCCCTAGGATGTTTTGAGAATTCTGGAGCAAGAAAGAGCCAAGGCTAACAGACCTCTAGGAGCCCTGACCAAAAGGACTTCCATACCAGCCAGAATAAAATTCCTTACCAAAAGGACTTCCATACCAGCTAGAATAAGAAATTCCTTAACAATTTGTCTTCATTGCAAATATTAGAGGAGAAAACCATTCTACTCACAGTAAGCCCACCTTCAGACTGGGCTTTCCCCACTCAAGGGAGCCCATCTCCCTTCTATCCTTCTCTCGCAGCTTCCTGGTTGCCATGAATGGAACAGCTTTCCTCCACAATGTCCTTCATGTCCTGCTTCACTTCAGGCCCAGAGCTATGGAGTCAGCCAACCACAGACAACCTCTGAAACTGAGCCCAAATAAACTTCAAGTTTTTCTTGTGGAGTACTTTGTAATGCAAAGCTGACTAACGCTTGGGGGTGGGCAATCAGTGTGCCTAGATTGCAACGCCTGTTTGCCAGAACTCGACTTCCCAGGCATGGCATCCAACTTCAGTTTCCTCCAAATTCTACCTTCCTTCAGTCTGATGAGCAATTACTATGCTCTCACTGAAGAGCACTCTGAAATTGACTCAATTTAACATTTACAGCAACTCAAGATCACAGGCTTTGATGGGAAAACTTCAGGAGAAAGCCTACTGTTTGGGATAGAACCCAATTAAAGAGATTTCCCTTTCAACAAAAACTATTCCAAGCTTTCCTCAGCCTGGAACAAATACTTTTGGATTTGCAGGATATAGCTGATCCTGGATCTCCAATTTTCATCAACAGCCCCACCATTCTATGACCTCACTAGGAACACAGCAGAGTGTTGCCTTGAAAGAGTCACGAGGCGGTTTTTAGCCCGAGGAAACCCAGCTTAAAACAGCCCCCACCCATTCTGGATTTCCAGGTTACTCAAACTTCAACCTCATTCATTCGTGAGCCTAACAGGCAGTGAGTTCTTATCCAAGAATATGAGAAGCCACAGGCCCATCACCTGTCATTAGACTCAGTAGCTAAAGCATATCCAACTTGTAACCAAATTGGTGGGTCAGCTGAGCTGGTTTTAAGAAATGAACTGTCTGCAAGTTCTACATGCTATGAAAGGTTAAATTCCAGGGACACTCAGCAATTTTAAGCAGATTAACACGGAGTTTCTGTCTAACCTCCATCTGAAATGCTGTTAACCTTGCCACAGTTGTAACTGGTCAAGCTCTCTGGAGTATTCTGTTCATAAATGCCATCTAAATCATGTTGCAGGCTTAAGATCTCTGTACCTGCTCTGGTTTTGGGCTGTTGGATTCATAAATTGTTCTGCATCCAATTAAACCTTAAGTTGGAGTTTTCTTTAATACCTCATTTATTATCTGCCCTCTCCCCTGCAAATGATACTTTAAGTCAGTAGCCTCTTGACTGGCTTCATTTGAACACATTCTTCAAAAATGAAGATACATTTGCAGGAAAACAGATGGCAATTGAATCTCATGTTAAACCAGACGTAGTGTCACATGGTTTCCCTCTCTCATGTGTGGAAACTAGGGGAAGGAAATGAAGGTAGCAAGTAGATTAAAGAGGAAAGGGTGGGTGGGTCATGGAGCAGGTGTCAAAATTACACACATGTATGAAAATGCCACAATGAAACCCGTTTCTGCATAATTGAAATGCACCAATAAAAATATTGACTGACACTTAAATGCTGCCTGCTCCTTACTCAGTTTTAAAGACCTAAAATTCAACCACATATTAAAGGAAAAATCTTTGAGCTGGAGAAACATTTTAAATGCAGCCTTCTGTTTAAACTCCATCTATAAAATCCAACATAAGCCCTAGACTGAAGATACACCAGAAGTTCTCATGGATTTCTGATCAACAAGCTCGTGTTGTGTGATAGTCTCCTCTAAATTCCCCAAACAGATTGACTAGAAAAATAGATGAGCAATTAACTGAAGGCTGTTTACATTTCAGTCCTGGACACCCCAATACCACCCCAAACTCAACTGCACTGATGTCCTTTTCCTTTTCTCTAGAGATCGGAGTGACTGGGCTGGTTTACAATGACAGCAGCTGGAGATGTGTCTGCTTGTGTGCGACACCAAGATGTTCACCTTCTGGAACTTAAGTTTTTAAATAGGTGAAAGGAATCAATGTCCTTCCAACTGAGCAGGACAATGGATCACTATTTCCCCTCAATATTGTTCAAGCTTAACACTCCCCCGCCCAGGATCCTTACTAGAGTTGTTGGTACAAGGTAAGCAAATACAGAAAACCAGCATCTAATGACATGCCAGATGTAGAGTTTAAACTCCAAGGCCCCACCTATAGGCCGTGGTACGACCCAACAGTATGCCATCAGTGCGTCTCCAGGTGCTCAGTAACAGCACAGTCTTTACTCCAAAGACCACCAAGGATCTGCTTCCACAGTGAACTCCTCCTGCACTGGGATGCGTGAGACTCTCGGGGAGAATGACAGGCTGATTTTTCCTTGTTAAGTGATACACAAGGATGTTCTAAAACTAGGTTATTCCTGCAGTAACTGACAGGGCTCCTGTGAGTCAGGCAAGGGGCATCCTTCAAGCCAGCACAAGCACTCTGGATGACCCCGCTAAGAGCAGGTTGAGCTCCCTGCTCTACCTTCCTGAGCAGACGAGCAGTTTTCCAAGCATGGTCAATGCTTTCTATTCAACATATTTTGGCACCTTTGTCGAGATCAGATGACTACCAATGTGGATTTGTCCATCTTCTATTCCGTTGGTGTTCATGTTGGTTTTGATGCCAATACCACACTGTTACCAGAGCTCTGTAGTAGAGCATGAGATCCACTCTAGCACCACTCTTCTTGTTCAGCATTGCTCTGGCCATTCTGATCTTTTCTTCCAAAATATATCTTAGGACTTTATTTCTGTGAAGGATGTCATTGGTATTTTGATGGAGACTGCATCGAATTTCAGTACTTTTGGTGGTATCCATATATAGGAATTAGACCCCTTTCACACTGCACAAGAATCGACTCAGGATCAAGACATAGGAATTAGACCAGAAGTTTTACAATGGCTAGAGAACAGGCTCAAAAGGTCCAATATATTGTGCAGTCACTGACTTCCTTAAGACCCCTAAAGCTCAAGAAATAAGTCAATAAATGGGACAACTTTAAAGGCTTCTGCACAGCAAAGAAAATGAGCAAGAGAAAGCCAACAGAATGGGAGGTCTGTCAGCTGCTCCTCCTCTGACATTAACTTCATCAAAGAACCACCCAGTGAGTAGATGAATTAGACATGTCTCAAAAAATACAAATGCCCATTATAAAATGTTCAACATCTTTAGCAATTAGGGAAGTCAAAACTACATTGAGATTTCATCTCTAGTTAGAATGGCAATCAAGGCAAATGCACTGGTGAGAATGTGGGGGAAAGGAACACTCACATTGATAGGACTGCACGTTAGTCTACACTCTGGAAAGCCAACAAAAGAATGTGTACATACACACTGGAGTTGTGTATACAGCCGTAAGGAATGCAATTATTACATTTGCTGACAAGATGGAACTGGAAAACATGCTAAGTGAAATAAACCAGATCCAGAAGGTCAAGGGTCAAGTGTTTTTACATCAGAAGCTAAACCAAAACACCAAATTAAAAGAAAAGTGAGGAATCTCATGAAAACAAGATCAGTAGATCAGGGGAAGGAGATTGAGTGACAGGGCAGAATACTACTGTTTTCTCCGCAATTCTTAGAGGTCACTCAGTCTCAGTAAGAAAATGGAAGAAAGGCTGCAGGAAGTTGAACAAGTTGTTCTGTTTACATATGTGAATATACCAGTGAATTTCTCCTTTGCGTACATCTATGAAGCACTAATTTTAAAAAAGCAGCCTTCTCACCATCAGCTTTGGACAGAGCTCTTCACTTCTGAGAAATCTCAGCAAGATGGGTGTGTTAAAAACTGATTTTTAATGAATTTCTTTGCCCAATACCAAGGGATTACTGGCTTCAAACACTGTCACACCATGAAGGTGACCTGTCACTGAAATCAAGCAAAAAGCGAGAAGTGACAAATATGAAGTAGCCAAACTAAATATGCTCTTAATGTGATTTAATCCTTTGAGGATTAATGAGGTACAAGAAATCAAAAATCAAAAGCATCTTATTCTGAGCCAAACTGGGCACCATTGACCGGAGCTTTAAAATGCCAAGCTGTCATGAAGCTTCCATTGAGAATACTCCAACAGGCTGTAGCTCAGTTCTCAGAAGAGACAGGTTATACATTAGCACATCTCAGGCTTCCTTCTTAGTTCTCAGGACAGTGGATAGTCAGCGTTCTACCAGGTGGTGCTAGAATTCAGAGGGCTTAAGGAAAAGCTATAACGCTGAGGACACAATTAAGCCTATTCCTGGGTGCGGGGGTCGTGGCTCAGTGGTAGAGCGCTTGCCTCATGTGTGAGGCGCTGGGTTCGGTTCTCAGTACCACATAAAGGTCCAACGGAGACAAAGTTAAGCCTATTCCTCTACAGTTCCTCATACTTAAAGTAGACAGCATTAGTAAGTTCAATAAATACTGCCTACTAATGCTAAGAAGGTAATTTGAGTTAACAGCATACTCACTAGGGGCAGTTAACATGCTCAAATACACAAAAGAACCTAGAAGGCTCAGTTCCCATTCTACTGTAAGAGTCACCGTCTCACAATCTTTAAGATACTTTGAGTCATTTCTAGGACAACATAGGAAACATCTGCCTCAAATGGAAGCTCTGGTCACAGTGGTGAGATTTTGTAGTTGGAAAGTAATTGTGGCAACTCTGTCACAAGGCCAATAGGATAACCTCCCTCTGGGAAGTCCTGAAACTGCCTCTTCCACGTACTGCTACAGTAAGCTTCAATGAGCCACCTTTCATGCCTATATGCCACCCTTGAGGCAGGTGCCTGGAGGCCATGGGCTCCAGAGCTGAGAATAGGTGATCCTGAGGGATTAAGCATGTCCTGCAACAGGTCCTTGAACGAGAGGTGCAACTCCCACCTCTACAGCCATCTCTCCTCAAACGTAGCCCCTGGGAGAGGGGCTCCTTCATGAGATGTTTTAACACTAACACCCAGTGTGGCAACAGTGCTCAAGGACCACCACCCTGCCTTTCCTCTGCAGTTCTTAGGTCACTTAATCTGCATCAAGGGAGGGAGGAGGAGGACAACCTTCCAAAGGGCAGCATCCCAAAGATCAGATAGTGCTTCTGAGCATATTCCAGGCCCAGAAAGTGATCACATGACTGGTTTACACAGAAACATTGTCTTTGTTCAAGGAGATCCATAAGGAACATAGCCCGTTGCCCTAAGCCCAGTCACACCAGCTCCTTTACAGCCTACTGCAGAGGTCAGCTCTCTCCATCAGGCACAAGGCCAGATGAGCAGAGAGCAGTTCAAGCTGAAAATGTACTGTAGTACAGAGTATTGCACTTGTCTGAGGACTTGTTCAAGTTTTAAAGGTTTCATTCCAGACTACGATGACATTACAGGGTAAGGATTTACGCCTTTGTACTTCCACAGAAGTTGCCGCATGTATGTCAAAGAAAAGTCTCAACCCTGCCTTCTGTAGAGTCTAGTTCTTATTATCCTCAGTTTGGGAGGTAGGGGTGTGCTGTGGTCCTTGTTAATGCTTACAGGGAAGCATTCTATGACCACCGCCTAGGCTGTATGCATTGATTGTTATGTTTAAGGAGACTTAAGACGTTGGCAAGGTTCTTCACTAGTGCGAGTAGTTAAGGTCAAGATTGAGATTCTTCAATTTAAGGGAGAGAAGGAAATCTCACTGGAGAGCCATGTTTTGAACATTGTACTCGAAATTAAACCCTCCATGCAATTTTTCAAACTGCAGGCTGGTTTCCACATGACATGAACCACGTCATGTACACGGATCCCCACAAGGGAGAATCAGCTATCCCAAGCATGCCAAGATGTCAAGCGAGGGTATCAGGAAAGATCCTGAAAGTGCCAGCATCTTTGTACCCCACAGTGTAGACAGAATGGACTTACTAATCTAGCTCTCCGATTGCAGGATAATCAGCTTCCTTCTGGTTGAATTGGGTGGACCCATGAGCCCTAGTGACAATAATACAGGCTCCTGTCTGCCACGCTTATCTCAGGAAAGCTAGCTCCAGGCTTCTCCTGAGGCCTACTGCACAGGCTGATTAGCCGGGAATAACCCAGATGGAGAATACCGTACACCTGCTTTCAAATTTTACTTTGAATTCCAAGCTCTGAAAACAGGAAGGCTCTACCAAAAAGATGCAAGCCAAGCGTTCCCACAGCTGCTCAGTTTCCTTTAATATGAATCCATATGCCTGTCAGATTTATGCAAGCCTGAGAGGAAACCCAAGAGGGGCACAAGCCATCAATGCCCAAAAACCAAAGCCAGACCTACCCAATGAAAGGCAAATCAAGGCCCACCACATCCATGGGAAAAGATTCCAGCCCTGCTGCCCTGTAGAGTACGCCCAGAGCCTTCCAGGCAATACTACCTACCAAGTAGAATGAAGCCCTCTCCCTTACCTCCTTGGCCAGAGGGATACTGTTCCAGCAGCTTTGTACTGAGGGAATGCCAGTGTCTGATGCAGCCCGAGATACCAACATTTCCAAAAGCACAGCCACACTCAAGTGTGAGGCCATCCATGAGATTTGAATGATAGCTCAAAACATGTTCATGATGTACCATCAGGAACATGTAGAGGCAAGAGTTCAAGTGTCAGGAAATTTGGCACTATTCATCCTTTAACTTGCCATTCCTGTATCTCAGGAGCAATTTCACGTAAATGTAGAGTTTATTGAGATTTGGGACCCTGAGCCTCCAAGAATGTGACCGAAGTCTGAAATCTAATTCCGCATTTGGATTTGTTCTTAGAAAATGTTAAAGGAGGCAGACCTTGGCAGGAAGCTCCAGGTAACGAGCTGGATTTCCTCAGAATTAATGGATAGGAGCCTATATTATAAAGACAATTGCTCCCTGAGTGAACACATCTGCAAAGACAGTTTATGTTGTCCTCTGATACCGTATTTCCACAAAATAGAGGGAGCAGAAGGGCTTATCGAAGAGTTATCAATATGGATGACTCTTAGAATGAACAAATTGCCAGTTGGGAGATGAAAACAAGTCTTCACATACTTCACTATACCATTTCACCAAGATCAAGTTCCCCTCGGTGATCAAGAGCAGATGAAGTTGGTGAGGAAAGCTGCTACATAGTATGGCTAGGAAACATGTAGGTTAGCACCACCATGAAGCCATGGGGATTCAGACCCCAGAGCTTTACTCCAATTGTCAACAGCACTTAGAGAAAATTCTATCAAGAGCCTCATACCTTCGAAAAGGGTCTGGGCTAAACCAACCAGGCACTCAGTTCCCCCATGAATACCCAAACCCATGAACAGTGCAGGGCATGTATTTTAACTGAGGATCTGGATCGGGCTACCTACACAAGATATCACTGATATTCCCCAGGACCAAGCTCCCCTAATGGCATAAATCCTCAGATCACTTCCAGAGGCAGAGCAAGACCAATGCCTTCTTTTCAGATACCAAACAGGGACACCTTCTGCCACAATGAGGTCCCCGCTGAAGGGAAGCTTGGAAATGTGGGTTTGGGGAAGAAACCTCATACGGCCTCCCACGGACCCTTTCCACCCTCAGGCACATAATGGATTTCTTCTAAAACTGAGCATTTCACATTTATGGATGAAATTCCTTTGAGCCATGATGAAAGATGACCAGGAGTGCCCTCCCTGCTCCAGCTTTTACAGGCCTGGACTTTCAGGCCATCAGGGGCATTGAACACAACGCAGGACTCCTGTCTCAATGGCAAGTTAGAGAGCAAGATGGGATAACTAACCTACTTGGTTTCTAAGACTCCTTCACCTTGCACAAGAGAATTTGTCATTCTCGTGACACCTTCAGCAGGCACCAGAAGTACAATGAGCTCAAAAGAGACTAACAGCAGGTGGAGAGGAAATCTGAGCACGGCAAGACACCACGTCAAGACCTGTGGGAAACCATGTTTGGAACTCAAGGTCATCAGGGTAGAGGGAAAAACTGGATCCGAGGTGGGAGCCACCAGTGGGGCAGCCTGACATGCAGCATTATCACAGGCTTTCACATCAGCTCAGTACCACACTGAAGGAGCCCATGGCAGCCAAAGGCCAGATGTCTGAAATCTAAGAACTAGGAATTTATGCACTGGAGGCAAGGACCTTAACTACCAAAGACACTGCCCCTGGAATCCCCACTGAGTAGAACATCACGGGGGTAAATAAAATCTCCACCAGATCACGTATATGGTGAGAAATGTCACCTGGACTGTTCCAAATGTTCTGGCGCAGGCATAGCTTCGTGTGGACCCGTAAGGAAGAGTGTCAGACGAGGGAGAAAGCATGACAATGTGTCCAGAAGGGGCCGAGCCGAGGGGGTCCAACAGGTCCACACAACAGTGGGCAAAGTCGAAGCCAGACCCACGTGTGGCATGCTCCAGTTGAGTTCCGAAGGCTCAGACCCAGACACTGGGACAGTTCTGCCTGGGGCTCTAAGGGGATTAACAGTCGTCTCAATGACCAGTCATTTAACATGCTCTCACCCATCTGATCAAAGGCTTGAGATTTAGAAGGCAGTTCATCCCTGAATACAAGGAGTCAGTTATTTAAGGGTTTGCCTCCAGCTGCATTTAATTCAGTCACTGAGGGAAGCCTCAGCAAGGCTGCATGGGAGATGCATGTGTGCAGAACCACCCAGGTGGTCTAGATCCTCCAGCACAATAGGCAGCTCCCGGCTACAGTGCACCCTGAGCTCATCTCCTGGTGGAGGGGACACCAGACGCGTGGAATTGAGGAGCTAGTCTACCTCAGGACACACCCTCACCCTCCAGGGCCAATTGATTTTATATGGAGCCACATCAGGCACAGGAACTGCGTATTCTATTAAACAATCCAGAGGCCAGGAAGCAGCAAGAGCTCTTCAGAGTTCCTAGGACATTGCCCATACCATCTCCACACTCAAAGGTCACGAGTTTGATCAAACTTCAGAACCATGCACACACGGAATATGGCCAATGAGCCACACCACCCAGGGCCCAGCTAGAGAAGCCTGGGCTACACAAACTAGATAGTCTTGGGTCAGGAGTTATGACATTAAAACGTAGGGAAGACTGTTTGCCTGGCTTCAAAGCTTGCATCTCATGCCTGTCACCTGAAGGACATCATCCCAGAACAGTGCTAGATACAGCAGGGTACAAAAACAAAGGCACAGAGGGTGCCAATCAGACGTAGGTCCATAGTCCTTCACCCAAAGATACCCCTGCAAAGCTGCACAATCACCCAAGAGTGCAGAAGAGCTTGGACCCACAGGATTTGGAGAGCAAAGGGAAGGACTGGAGCAGGGACAAAGTAGCTGGTCAGCCACAGCAGGAATAGCCCAGACTCTGGGAACAAAGGGGGAAGGAAAAAGCATGTGAAGCCATTCAGAGGACAGAAGTTTGAGGGTCTACACAGCACAGCCTACTGCCTCCCTATACTACTCAAATTCCAGCATGTCACTGATTAGAAGCTCAGCACACTCAAGGAAATTGTCACCCCATCTAAACTTTGCCCTGTTTAACTACACCATCCCTCTACAGCATAGTTCTTTGGAAGTAGTGACAACTGATCATTCAAGGTCTTCCCTTAGAGCACTAAAGACCAAAATCACACTCCTGCTCAATCTTGCTACTCATCCCAGCTCTTTCTAGGTATATGTGGAGATGACTCCAGACAGGTTGTCATGAGGGTATTGCAGGTAACAATTTCACAGGAGCAAAGAAATTAAGACCGGGAAAGGAAGATTTACTGGAGTACACAATTGTCTCCACAGTATTGCCCAGGCGGCAGCCCTCAGGTGAGGGCCTCTGACAGCAATAGCGACCGGTCTCATCCCTTGGTGAGTATTGGCGGCTCCTTCTAGAGCTTATGCCCAAGGTTAGCAACTCATGACCTTCTGGGAGATCAACTAAATGCTACAGCCATTTAAGTTAGTGAATGTAGCAGTGAGTGTCCCCCTAGGCTTCCTGTGCTAAAGTTTCATTATAATGTGCTACGTGCAGAGAAATGGTCTATGGTGTTTAAAAAAATGAAGCTTTCAGTAAGTGACTAGGTTTATAAACATACAGATGAACCCCCAGATTGGTGTTGGCTTTGTAAGTGAAAAAGACCAGACATACACGAACTTCCTTTCTCTTGCCATTGGATGCTCTGCAGCCTCCTGACTGCCAAGAACATCACCCAATGCATATTTAGGACCTTACACAGCTAGAACAGTCAATGAACCCTTTAACTCAGTTTTGTATTAACAGGAAATATGGTGATGGCCAGTCAGATGTCCTCTACTATCAAGGACCTAAGATACTTAAAACCAAGAATGATGTAAGAGTAGTGGCTGAAACCACAGACTGTCCAGTTTCCATGTTAAATTTTGAGGTCCAAGGAAGACAAAAACCTCAAAAGTCAAGATGCTACAGCAGATGGCACCATCCAATGAAACTAATCCCAGGAAACTAACAGCCCACATGAGCAGTCAATTGACATCTCTGGAGCCAGGAAAGATTTCTGGAAGAGAAACGGGGAGACATGTTCATGCTGATACCTACCTACAACCCTCCACATGTGACAGCATTGGTAGGCTTCCAAGAAAAACTCCAGAGGGTGTCTGGACACAGCACTCTGGGCTCATCCCAGTGCTTTATACCCAAGACAGAAGGCAAGTCCTAATGTCAGGTGGACTTCAGGCCCCTGCCTCCCACCTAGCTGATGTCCAGCAGTGTTGCCCCAGGAGATAGGACCCTTCCCCCCCATGCACCAGCAAAGAGCACATTTGTCTGCTACAGTCCCATCTTTCTCTCCCCTATGACGTTTCTCCATAAGGTTAAAATTAGCTCCTAGAACATTACCAGCTATGAACTATGAGAGTTTAAGACCTTCCAACCCAGAGAACACCCCTGCTCCCAACTATACCGCATGGAGCAGGGTTTTGAATGTCCCCAGTCACCACACTAAGTCCACCCACATGGTGCCTGGCTGCCCAGGGAGAAAATGCTTCTGCCACCCATAGCGACCATTGCCTCATCCTACCTAGGACAGGTGTTTCCAGTGGTGGCGTGGACATCGAGATAGTTCAGGGCAACTGGCTTCAACCATTCTAAGTTCAATCCTCTTTGGAAGTACAGTCACATGCAAGAGGAGTAAGATAGCAGTCATTGGCTGCAATTTTAGTGAGGACCAACCCAGGCAGACCACACTTCATCCAAGTCCTAGATCTGGACCTATTTCTAGGTTGCACACGTAAAATTACATCTAGGGCAAGGCAACAAAATGAAATAAAGAACCCACAAAGCCAAAGATGAGAATTCTTGAAGTTAGCATTTTACAGAGGTTGAGCTTCCCCGATCCCAGATCTGTGATGTTCCCATAATCCAAGAGTTGCACGCCGACATGCTCAAGTTTCAGAATATCGAACATTTCAGATTATGTATCTGATTAATGATGCTCAGCCACTGATGTCTATGCAAATTTTCCAAAATCTGAGGAACTGCAAGATTTCTGGCTTCACAAATTTCAAATAGCAGCTAGGTAGCCAGCTACCGACTTTCCAGTACTGGGGACGGAACATCATTGTGTTCTGTACCATCCCATTCCTGCATCTTGGGAGCACTTCTCAGTAGTACAGTTGTCACTTGTGGGATTCAGGACAGCCTAGCTCCACAGTGAGACAGCATTTTATTCCCCGTTCAGATTTGTTCTCAGGCCACTTTCATTTCAGAGCTCTGCAGGAAGTTCCAGGTACCTGAAGCCAGCTGTCCCCTGAGGGAAGGGGGGCAGACAGGAGCCTGTATTATTGTAAAGACAATTGCTCCCTGAATGAACACATCTGCGACAACAGTTTATGCTGTCTTCTTTGATACTGCATTTCTGCAAAATAGAGGGAGTAGGAGGGCTCATCGTAGAGCTTCACAATATGGATGATTCTTAGAATGAACAAATTGCCAGTTGGGAGATGAAAACATCAAGTCTTCACATACAATTGAACTGGGACCCTGACAAGACAGTGGCCATGTCAGTCCTAAATTCCCTTCAGTTAAAGAGCAAGTGAAGTGGAAGTTGAAGGTGTGGCTTGGAAACAACTTATCACCGCTAAGCATGTTGGTTCAGACCCCAAGCTGTCCAACTATCACAGTGAGTAGTAGAGTATATTAATCTCAGACTTCCTCGGAAATAGGTGTGGACTATGCCAGCCTGGTGCTTACCTCCCTCATCAGTACCCAAGCCCATGGACAGTGCAGGGCATGTGCTTCAACTGAAGCCCCAGCTCTGTACTACACAAGACATGGGTGATATTCCCCTGGACCCATGTCCCCTGATGGCATCAATCCCTAGATGCTTTGCCTCTGGAATAAAGACCAATTCCATCCCTCCAGAAGCCAAAAGGGACCTTCTGCCGAAATGAGGTCCTTCCTGAAGTGAAGCTTAGAAATGTGGATTCGGGGAAGAACACCTCAGATAGTTTCCTGCCTGACCCTTTTCACCCTCAGGCCTACAATTGATTTCTTCCTAAACTGGGCATTTTTCACGTTTATGGGCATACTTCCTTTGAGCTATGTTCCAAGAATACCAGGAATGTCCTCCCTGATCCAATTCCTAAAGAGACCTGAGGTTTCTAGATCAGTATCATTGAAAGCAGGGCAAGATTCCTGTCTCATAATGGCAGGTTTTAGAGAAGATGGGTTAGTTGTAACCTTTTAGTTGATTTAAGACTCCGCATACCAAAAGTTACCATCCACTTTTGACATGGTCACCAGGCACAAGTAGAATTAAAATGACAATGACAAACAAGGAACAGTTTAAGTAAACATGTCTCCTTTGATGGGCAGTGTTTGAAGAGCTGCCAGCCAAGGTCAACACTATGAAAATCTGAGCACCTTTGATTCATCTTCAACGTGGGCTATCATGATGAAGTCTATGCATTCTTCCCAGACAGCTGTCTTCAGCCTCACCAAAATTCGCTTATAGCCTTGCTCTCTGGGGAGAAATTTTTAATATGGAAGGTTATAGCCACCTCAGAATTGACCTCACCTCTTCACTACGGGTCCTCATGGCAGAGTATCCTCAACTCCCAATGAGCTTGGCCGCGAGGACCCAGCCTACTTTCTTTGTGCCAAGTAAATTGTCACAGGTTTTACTACCAACAAATGATTCTGTACGACTTCCAGCTGGTAACTTATGTCTGTTTCACACATAGTTGTTGACCAGCAGAGCCGCCAGGAGAAGTCCATGTCATTCTACACTGGCAAATACGAAGTTCTTTTTGAGAAGCAGCCCCATGGTTTCTTTCATTGTGTCACAGCCATTCCCTAGGACCACTGGATATTCAAGAATCTCAAGTAGAAGCATGACAGTCTCATCCCTGGAGAGCCTGGCCAATAGCCGCTTCTGGATCACTGTGGCTCAGGACCAGTTTTGTCCCACAGGATGGATCTGCAAGGTTTAACCTTCATTCTGCCTAGATAGGCCCTGGCTATTCACAGAATGGCCAATATTGTCAACATTTCTCACCTCCGAGACAATCATTGCCAAAGAAAATTTTCACACAAAATCAGTTTTCAGGAAAGGGTTGGAAAATCCCAGTGTCAGGACACAGTCTAGCAAAGTTTCAGCCATCTGCCCAAGTCCCCCAGGTGTCTTGCTGCTCAGAAATGGCAATGCTGCCAACTACTACTCCACTTGTGTGGGATTTTATTGGTACCAAAAGATGGGATAGAATATATAATGGGGCTGAGGATAAATGGAGATTCCTGATACAGGCATCAGGAATAGTAAAGGCTTAGTTGTAGGACAAAATGTTTCCATATAACCATCTCCTTTATGGCCTCCAAAGTGCACAGTAGAGGGGTATAGAAATTTAAGTGTCAGGATGTACCAGTTGGTCAACCCTGTAAAGTAGCCATTGCAGCTCACAACACTAAGAGTAGACTGACTGTGGAGACCCAAGAACCACAGATGTGGGAGCCCAGGAAGGTGAAGAGACTCAGATGACCATGTCCACAGTATCTGCTTATGAAATCCAAATTCAGTGCAACTTCCCAGAGGTAGTGACCATCTTTAGGCTGGAGTATGTGGAGCGGTCTCCAGAATTCTCTCAAAAAGGTAATGACCACTCTTGACAGGGCCAGAGTATCTGGCAGAGAACTATCACAGGACAATGTCGATAGTGTCCAGGAGGGTCTGGGATAATGGGAATCACACCAAGGAAGTAGGCGACAGTCCCTAGCAGAAAGCTCCCACTAGAGGGCAGACAATCCTCACAGTGGGGTCGGCCAGGATTGAGTGAAAGGGCTTCAGAAAGCTCTAGGCTTTCAAACCAAGAACATTGAGCAAGTGTGAAGTCTCAGCTTAACATTCCAGGGAACTCAAGAGGAACCAATTCTCCCCGCAAAACAAAACCAAACCATCAGCTGCTCAGATTCAATGATACATACTGTCACATGAGACTCAGCAAGGCAAGGACACCTTACAGAACAGCATTCAGTAGGTTAGATTCCTCCCTAAATGATACACATGGAGGTAAGTGGAAGAAAAATGCAATGGTTGGTGTACAGTGTTCACACAAGTTGAGAAATCTTAACTTCTCACTTCCATCACATCCCATGAGTAAGACATTTTTTTACCTCAAAGATCAACTCCTGCCAGGAGGTCTAACATGAGGTAGATCTATTTTTACATGCCCAGCTGTCTAGCATACTCTTCCAGAGAAAGCATGGCATGTAAAAAGACATCGCCCTTTAGATAGAACGCAAGGTAAGCATCCTTCATCTATGCTCAGCTTGTGGCTCCCTTTGGTATTTGGCTCAAGCATGCATTGGGGAAGGCAGAGAGGGAACATGCCTGAATGAGGGCTGTGGGGAGAATCACCCCTATGCCCCCCAGGAGAGGGAACAGTCTCCATCACAGGAAGCTGAAGTAGGGAGCTCTTTGCTGCAGTGGGCACTGCACCTGCCTTTCAGAGGAAACCCATGCAGCATATTCTGCAAAGGAGGGCTGCATAGGGCCAACCTCTAGCCCTTCTACTCGTTTTCATACAAAGTCACCTCCCAGCAGTGCAGGGGTAGTGATGCCTCCACAGAAAGACTACAAAGTGGTGGCAGGAAGTGTTGGTAAGTGACCAGACTCCAGTTCCCAGGATGGACATCTGGGATCCATTCCACGTGCTTCTAAATGCATCTCTAGTAGGACAGAGCCCCAGTCATCCCTGCAGGTGACCAGCTCAATACATTTCCCTTTGCTGGCTGCTCTCCAGCCTCACTGGTTCACCTTTGTCCTCGGTTTCCTGGGATCCCTTCCCAGTGAAAATAGCCACGTTTTAATCGTCAGAAGCTGGGAACATGGTATGTGATACACCCATGGGGAGCTAAGGGACAGACAGGACTGAGGTTACTAACGAGGTGACTGAGAAGCAACCAGCAACCTGGATCATCCAGGAGACCATTACCAAAAAAGAGGGAGGCAGAACTGGAAGCCAGATTTCAGAACACTCCCAGCCCTGATGCTGAAGAGGACCCAACCCTGAAGATAAGCCAAGTGGCCCCAAGGTAGTAAAGGCAAGTGGCTTCAAGGGGGCTGCAACAAGGCAGATTATCCTGTACAGCAGCCACAAGGAAGGCCACCCAGCCAATACCTTCGTTTCCTCCAGTCGAGGCCCTCAAATTTCTAATCTCTAACACCAAGAAACTCAGTCTTCATATGTTACATTAATGCAGTACCTGTCCACAACTGGTGCATTTCAGGTTTCACACATGAAGGAATTCAGGACTAGTCAGATTTAGTTAGCACATTAAGGAGGCATGACTGTCCTTTCCCTAGGGACCCTGATCAAGAAAATATCCTCCTAGACTTCAAGTATAGGTACGTTTGAAGTTAAGGCTTTTCACTTACCAGCACAAATACCTTGAAAGACAGGTTAACATTTGAAGATATACTAGGTATTAAAGGTTTTCAGTGAAATGTGTAATTAAAAATCTTCCCAAAGTATTCTCTGCTCCCAGATAACTTTCACAGATTCTACCACCAGGTAAGTTTGGCTAGACCAATTGTATAAAAATTCCAAGTAGTTATGGAATTATTTTTCCAATTTCTTAGTTTATTGGTATATAAGAAAGCTATTAGTTTCTGTATGTTGATCTTGTATCATACTTTGCTGAATTTATCAACTCTACAAGCCCAAGTTTTTAGGTTTAAGTATAGAATCCTATCTGCAAGTCAATAATTTGACTTTTCCTATTTGTATCCCATTTAAGCTCCTTATGTTGCACTAAATGCTCTGGTTAGAGTTTCCAGCACTGTATTGAACAGAAATAGTGAGTGGACCTTCTGGTCTTTTTCCTGATTTTAGAGGAAATGCTTCTGGATTTTCTATCTGGTATGATAGCTTTCAGTTTCTCAGTCTTGATGTTGAAGTAAATTCCTTCTACCTGTAGTTTCTTCAGTGTTTTTAAATCATGAATGGGTGGTACATTTTGATGAAGGCTTTTTCTGCATCTATTGAAATATAGTTTGTCCTTGATTATGAATTCCATTTGTCAATTTTCATGTAGTGAAAACTTGAGTTCCTAGGTTGAAACCCACTTGATCATGGTGTACCATCTTAGCAATCTACACTCAAAAACCCATTAAATGTTTAAGAATCTCTGCATCGGGGCTGGGGTTGTGGTGCAGTGGTAGCGCGCTCACCTAGCATGCGTGAGGCACTGGGTTCGATCCTCACCCTCAGCACCACGTAAAAATAAAGATTCTGTCTGCCTACAACTAAAAACTAAATATTAAAAAAAAAGAATCTCTGCATCTGTGCTCAGGGATATTGGTCTATGTTTCCTTGATGTGTCCTTATCCACTTTTGGTATCAGGATAACACTGGCTTCATCGAGTCAATTTGAGTGCCCCCCTCCTCTTCTATTTCATGAAAGAACTTGAGGATTGGCATTAGTTCTTGAAAGGTCTTGTAGAACTCAGCCTAGAATCCATCTGGACCAGGCTTCTGTTTCTTAGGAGACATTCTCCAAGTGGTGCTCTTCCCAGATGGCCCCCCAAAAATAGCCTACAGGCAGCATTCCAGACCTGGAAGGGCTTAGAGAAGCTTGCTTTTTGGAGTGGACTGCTGGATCCCTGCTCATGAATCATAGGTGGGCACAGCTGCCCAAGAGGCTGGACATTTCTCCCTGTACCCCAAAACAGCAAGTTCCTGACCATCTGAACCTTCATAGGTAAGATGCTGTTCCTACCTTTGACCTTCAGAGAAACTAGATTTCTGTCACAACAGATAAATGACTTAGTTGAGAATGTTTTGCCAACAACTCAGCAGAAATACAATCAGGAGTGTTCCATACAGATACAGGTTATAATTAACATTCAGGACACATCCATGACAGTGAGTCCCCATCTTCAGGTTCTATGTTGACAGAAGCAGTTCTGTTAGACTCCTTAGCCCTCCTAAGCAGGGCTCCTCAACAGTCAAGGCAGCTGCTCCATGTTCACCACAGAAACTTTGACAACCCCCGGTGGAATTAAAGGTCAGAGGGAAGGTTGGGTACAGACAGCCTAAAAGGAATGGCACTCAGCCCACAGTGGATTCAGTCTCAAACTGGGGTGCTGAGAGTGTTTCTGGTTTCAGGTTAGAGTTATTCCACATGGATGAGGCAAATTCAAGGAGTGAGATGATTTCACTAGGGTGAGACTTAAGGAATCACCTCACTGCAGAGCTGCTCTGGATGCTTAAAACCACCCCGAGTCAGGATCCTTCATGGATGCTCTCTTGGCACAGGAACCCATCAGGCCCTTGAGTGATTCCACCATGTGTTACTACTGGAGGATAAAGGATAGGTTTTAAGATCCAGAGGCTTGGCATGATGGTTGGACAAAGTTGCTGCTTATTATGGCCACAGGAGATCTTGAGTGCACCAAGGTACTGGAGGCAGATCCTTAAGAATCATCCACTCAGTGCTCAGAGTTGGAGCCCCACATGTAATGCGCCCCTGAGAACATTCAGTACAGCAAGTGCTAGACTCCAGGGCAAACACTGCACTCAGTGCTTGGGGTGTGCAAGTGTCCAGTGGTCCAAGACCAGTGAGCTCACTACAGTGTGCAGACGTAAGGGCTGAGAATTCCCCTAAAGGAGCCCCCAGTTAAACCTTGATGTCCCATCTGCTGCTCACCATCTGGAGGTTAGGAGAGGGCTCAATAGGGGGCAGCAGTTTAAAACCCCTTGTGTTTTCACTGCTCAATGATTTTACAAGTTCATGAGAAATACCTCACTTTAAACCCTCAACTCCCATCCCCAGAAGCCAGTTCAGGGGGCAACTCGACCTTCCAGCACCTGGATCATAGGGTCCCCTCCAGGCATTGGGCAAGTGCTGTGAACACCTGTGGATCTTGCAGTTGACAATGTGGAACAGTAGCAGGTGGTAACTTTTTCCACGTTTTTTGTATTCAGAATATTTTAATACAAAGTATGCTCACTAATGGATTTCTAGATTCATATTTAAAGACAGTGTCCTTTTATCTTCAGTCTGGAACTAAATATACTTCAGCCTCTGACTGTTGAGGACAAAGTATAGGAAAACCCACTATTGAGTTTCTTCATCTTAAAATGTTCCTGACCACAGTGAGGATAGTAAACCAAAGTCTTATGAAATAATGCAGCATTTCCACAAGAAATGCACAAATAAGTTCTTCCAACAAAGTAAGTTCTGTTAGTAAGCTAAAGAGGACACTGCTTCATCACAAGAAATACCTTGTGGTGCCAGACACTTCTGGGAGCCAGGACGCTACTAGTCAGTTTCTGCTTGAGAAGGGTGGAAAAAAGTCAAGCCAAGTATCATCCTAGCTTTTCACTAAGCAGTCTCTCACCCACTCAGCTCAGTAAGGAACATCACTTCTAGGGTTCCATAAGGAGGACACCCCTGTACCAAGTCCTCCAGAGTGGCATAGTTGGTCCACATGGGTCAGCAGCAGAGAGGGGAAGCTCTTTCATGCTAGATGCATGGTGGATCCATTGGTAGACCCCAACTCAATCACAGGTTCCTAACCTTGTCTATTACCACAGAAGCATGCAGAGATCTGAGCACCTAGGTGTGGGAGCCTTGACACTAGTGCCATATCCCCACAATGAGTACTGCACATGTAGTCAGCATCCACCGGGGCCTGCCTAGAGGCAGGTGATACCCAAAGAACTCTGAAGTAAGAGGGGGGAAACCTCGCGTGGACCAACCTCTATTCCAGGATAGGGAACTTTTCCTCAAATGCAAGGAAGGATTGTCCGACAGGCAACCCAGAGGATGACCCAGGCCTGCCCACGAGTGCGGACGACAACCAGAACTGCTACTCAAGTCAAGTAGTTTTGGAGCATATCAAGAGTTAGGGCAGAATACAATCCAACCTGTCACCTGGGTGAGGCTGTGCCTACAGTTCCAAGCAAGAGACAGTCTGGGAACACTCATTCTTCTCGATTCAATCATGGGGTTTTAGGGGAAAGCAGCTCATTCCAGCCAGGAATCACTAGGACATGAAAGCCCAACAAGGATATGGAATATCAATAATTAAGCTCTTCACACATTAAGTTCAAATTCAAATGGAAAGTACTTCTAGAAGCTTAAAGAAATACTATTTCCATACTAAGTGGAAGCTATAAAGCTTTTGTGTTCTCCCAGCATGAGGGAGGTTTGTGCCATGAGTTACTGACACATGCAGATGCAGAAACCAAGCTTCAACGACTATTTTATTCCAGGCAACAGATGAGCTGTAGATTTCTACACAAGTTGTAAAATATCATTTAAAAGGTAGATCCAATTATAGATCTCTACATACACAATTATTGCAGAGAAAGCACGAGTTCTAAAGAGACATTCAGATAACCTAGAATTCAAAAGTGAGACATTTGGTTCTGACCAACATTCCTCAGAAGGAGGCAACAAGACTGAATGGCTTGCAGCCTCTAAAGAACATCTTCCCAGTAGATGAGAAGCGCCAGATTAGAAGGACAGATGCTGGAGACGCAGCTATGGAATCCTGGGAGCCTCACCATGGTAGGTGCAGGGCCTGTTTCCTCCTCCTGAGGGAAGAGCCCTCCTTGGGGCACAGCCGTGAAGGACAGCACCATTCAAGTTCCTTCAATCCGTCTTTCAGGTCTTGGCCTTTACCCCCGATTTTAGGGGGCTTATCCCTTTGAACCAGCCTGGATCCCATTTATAAGAGCTACACAGCAGACATCACCAAGATGGCCCCCCATAGATAATGTCACATAGCAGCTCAGATTCTGAGGAAGAGATCTATTCATAATACGGGGAACCAGTTTCAGCCTGTCATCCCACTGTGTTGACAGTCTGACTACTTGTAATGAATGTCTAGGCTGCATGCGTCTGACCACGTCTGTAGGTGCCTTCCCATAACCCCCGACACTCATCTCCTGGCTGAGGGGATGCACGACACCCACTGGCTGCTTCCTCCATGCAAATAGCTGAGCTCATGATTGATTCACTGAAGCCAGTGAATCCCAACGGTGAAGCCATGGCAGGAAGGGATTTAGAATCCTGCTCCACACCTTAGTTTGGACCCATCTTCTCAGAAGGGTGCCAACATTGATGAGCATAGTCCTCAGCCTGCCCACCTGTCCTCTAGCAAAGGCACCCAGAAAGACGCGAGATACCTGGCCCCATATTTCCAGCATTCAGCCATTTGCTTCTGTTACTTTAAAATGCTACCTGTATCAGCATCCTCAGATCTCAGCCAAGTAAGACTGAGCAACTATCAACACTTGTGTAGCCATCATCCAGTGACAGTACACTGTTCTAGGGATGATTCTGTACAGTGAAGAACACTGCATCTACTACTTTAAGTACCTGTAGTAGGAAAGAACCCCTTATTGAGACCAGGGAACACAAACTCGGGCACCCAAGGACACCAACAACCTAGGCTGTCTTCAGAGCCTTGAATGATGTCCATCACACCTGCCTACAGACTTGTGCTCAATAGTCAGCTTGGGAAGAATTCCCTCTTCTCAGTACAGAGGCAGGATCGAGAACCTAAAAAAAAAATCTGTCACTGTATAAATGAGCACTGACAAATTGCTCAAGAATAGACTTTCAGTACCCTAGAAATAAACCAAACACAATCCAAGGAGTTAAAATAGGTACTTGTGGTATCTTGCCTTATTCTAGTCCTGTTCTCCCAGCTGTTTACTTGCTTTGAAAACCAAAAAGCTTCACAACCATAGCACTTATTTTTTAAATGAAACAAGCTGAACTTGGACCCCCATGAAAAGCCCTGAACCCATAGACTTACAGCTATTTGATCGGCCTGACACCTATCAGCAAACTCCCCTTTCTTAGATTACGTGACCTGACTTCAAACTCACTAAGAACACTGCTATATCCCCTCTGTCAAAGCATGGACTACTTAAGCACAAATAAGCAATTGTTTAACATCAAGGATTCTTGAAGTTGCGCTTTCCAATTGGGGGAAAAGATCAGATTTATAAAGACTAAGGAATAGGATGTTCATATACAACTTTGATAAGCTCTAGTATTTCTGCAACATGGCTGTGCACATGCCCAGGAAAAACCTAAGACCCTCTCATCTCCCCTCTGGAAAACGTAAAGTCTCCTCACAGAGGATACTGAGGCAAAGTCATCAGTGCCGGGTAATTGAAGCTGTGCTCCCAAAACTGGGAGCTGAGCATTGGACAGTAAATACCCATCCAAGATAACCCAGACTTCAGTGGCTGCATATGCCCTAGACTTTACAGGTCAAGTCAGTGTAAACAGAACCTTGGGATCGATCAAAGCTCGTGTCCAGTGTTAATGATTTCACATAACTATGAGGTATGAATATAGACAAGTATTGCATTTCATGACAATATGGTCAATAGTACCACTGAGGCAGCTCATTGTACTACCAGGGGTGAGAAAAAAGCTCACTTCAAAGACTCTAGCTTCTGGGCAAAGGCGAACTTGGCAATGAGCTTAGTTTGTAGCCAACAATGGCAGTGTTCCCCCAGATCCCTTCTTACAAGGTAAGAGGAAACCCTTAGAGAAGTCAGATGTTTATTTAGCACAGTTTTGGGTTATATATGTAGAGTTCTAGAAAGATGAACAGCTTATGCCTGAAGTTTACAATACTGCATTGTGCCCTTTAAAGAGATCAAGTGTTTCATTTAAAAAGTGAGTAGCAGAAAAAGTATTGACCTAGTTTGAGAAATTCAGTTGATTCACTATACCTAAACTTGATGGAGGTGATGTTAAAGGCATATCCAATGACCATGCTTTAGAAAGTTGTTTCTCCATTTGACATTCTACCTAGTCAAAGTATTAATCCTTTGAAGGACAAGATACTGCCATGCTTTAACCTAATCTGGTGTTTTGTGGAGGGGTATACGGAGGATTTAACCCAGGGATGCTTTACCAATGAGCCATATTCCCAGCCCTTTGTTTTTGAGACAGGGTCTCGTATGCTTAGGGCTTCCAAGTTGCCCAGGCTGGCCCCAAACTTGTGATCCTCCTGCCTCTGCCTTCCGAGTTGCTGGAATTACAAGCACATCCCACTATGCCTGGCATTTTCCTCTTTGCAACAAGATAAGGCAGCACACAAGGGCTAGTTTCAGTGGCACACTCTGAAGGTTGCCTTCACCCAACAGCATACGTCCACTGAATTCATATGTAAGTCAGTGAAGCCATGGGACCTTGTGTATTCATATCCCACAGCTCACCACATTGCTTTTTAATCAGTGAAGCATTATATTAGACTTGAACAAGAAGCAAGCACCTTAGATTACCTTCCAACATGTATGAGTGCCAGAAGTTGGAAGTTAGCCACCCTTAAGTTTAGGCCCACTATATCAGTGGCCTGGGTATAATTTCTGATTACCAAGTTGCTACACCTTGAAAATGCTTATCAGGAAAGCAAGTGGCCCAATATGTGGTGCATATTTTTAGACTTGAGGCAACACACCTATGCATAAATGTTTAGCTGGCGCTCAAACCCACTTAAATTCATAAGCTACCAAATTGAATTAGAATCCAGACCCAGAGTAGGTTGGATAGCAGGTACGCAGAAGCCTTGTGGAAGAGAGATCCGATCAAGTTGTCTAGAGAGATGCCACCATATGGAGTTTCATACAATCCCAGCAAGGAATCTAGACATCTAGGTTACCAGAGCCAGTCAATACCCTGTTTTCCTAAGTTTGATTTGCTACTAGGCTCTGCCGGAGACCAAATGGACATTTCATGACCAAAATATTTAATGACTCAACCCAGCTCATGGACAACTTCAGGTCACAAAGTTAGGCAAGCACCATGAGGGTGCATCATAAAATAAGACCAATTCTTAATTCTAGAAGACAGTGTAACTGAGTAACTATCTAGAGTAACTCTAGAATGAACAGGTGGTTTAGAATTCCATGGTACCTTCTCCCATTGCTTTTGCTAGTTTTGCACCTACAGCCTTTAGAAGTGTCTGAAAGCTGCATTTAAACCTAAGTTTGCACACTAATTCAGTTAGTTAGTCTGCCAGCAATACCAGAAGTCATCACTGGATCACAGCTCATTTACTACAGAGCCCAAAAGCGAATAGGGATGGGAAGTCCTCACAGGGCAACTTAGGCAGTGTTTTCTTCATGAAAGACGATTGTTACAATCTATGCGTGTTCATCGCTAGTCACCAAGTTGGCTGCTAGGCAGAGAGACCCAGATTGAGGTCTCAAGCCACTCTCTGCTTACTCCCTCATAGTAGAGGATCAAGATGGCGGGCATGAAGGTGGTCACAGGATGTTTCCCAGGAAGCACAGAAGGATGCTCCCATGCAGCACATTTACTGGGGATTACTCAGACCACCAACTGAGGAAGGGTGCAGGATTGGGACAAGAGGCTGAGCTGAGATGCAGTCTCTTAAGGGGTACCTCCAACCCCAAAGGGAAAACCCTGAGGCCATCTGAGGAAGAAGGGCCATTCCCAGTTCCATACTGATTACACACTCAGTCACCCCAGGGAAATAGCTCTCTTCAGGCAAGATGGAGGGTGGACACGGAAGGCCGTCTTCCAGAGCATTCCCAGAAGTAGAGGCAGCACACCAGGGTGCCTACAAGGCCATTCTTGGGCTTCAATGTCCGCTTCACTTAAGTACTGAGAACTCTGATGTCTGAGATCCACAGTAGCCTCAGTGAGGATGGGAGGGCCCTCAGTTCTGTCAGCCCCCAGCCTAGACCATATAGGGTGATAAATCCTAGAGAATGACTAATTTCTATTGGATTTCATGTTACTTATCAATGAAGAACACATTCATAGCTTTGTTCTCAAGTCCACACCCCAGGTTCTAAACTGCAGGAATCCCTCAGGAAGTGCTCCTGAGCCTGCAATAAAGCAGGTTTATCAAGTGTTCAAGTGAGAAAAGCTAGTCATTGGTATAAGGAGATTTATACTCATACCTGTGTTGTCTTTTGCACGTTTTAAAAAATGCTTAAACATCTGAGTAAAAGGTTTTATCCATATAGGTCATCTGTCTTTCCTTGCCTGTGTAGCCCATTGATGGGGTTGGGCCCCCAGACCTAGAGCTATGGGGGCACTTGACCTATACTCCCAACTAAGCAAATGACTTGCTAGTTCACATAGTATGGCCCTCCACTTCCAGGGAAGGCAGCTCTGGACCAGAAGTCGACTTCCTGTGTTACTCTGAGCAGCCATCTCAGGCAAGTGAAGTGTCACCTGATGACCCCTTTAGGACTCGCATCCAGTACATTGTGGTCTAAGTCTAAAGAATTCCAAGTTGAGCTTTCCTAGAAACCATGATAGCTTCTACCTGAATTCATTTCAGTTACTCAAGTCTGGATGGAGACATTTAAAGCTTTGCCCCGATCTTGACAGTCTCTCCCATCCTTTCATCCAAAGCACCAATCTCAGCCAAGATCAGCATTTGTGATACAGTATCAGTCATCTCTCAGGACCTCCTGGGCACTTGACTTATCTATGTTCATTTCACAGATCAGATTTTTGATCTTTGAGCTCACGAATCCCTGTAGGTCTGTTCTCACGTCAGATCTAGGCTGACATAGAAGATAGGCCTGTTTGGACAATGGCTCTCTGGGTCTGTCATCTAGCAGTAGCACCTTGGAAACTAGACTTAAGCCACAGACTGACAAGTCTTAATTTTGCAGATAAGCATCTGGACTGTGGCCCATATGACCTGGCAAGCAGTAAGCTATTTGGCCTTAAGCCTATGCAATTGTCATTTGCAAGAATGGAGTCCTTGGCTCGCTTTAGTCAAAAGCTCTATCTTTGCTTTTGGCTACAGCAACCACATACACTCCCCCTTTGTGGCTACATGAACAGAACATTCACTTTTCTAGAGTGCCCAGTAAATAGCTTAAATTCTATTTTATCTTCTGAGTTTGGTTGTCAATTCAAACCTCTGGTAACTGACAGTACTATATTGCCATGCCAGCAGACATTCTGGTGGCAAAAAGACAAGTACATTGGAAAAGACATACCCACTGTCCAAGATGCAAGTAAGATGCATGATCTCACTTCTCTTCCAAAGCTCTCTATGTACCCAGAAGACACATGCAGCCAGCGATTTCACTGCAGAGCTTAAGGCACCAATCCCAATAGCTGCCATTACTACTACTTCTGACTCGACATCTGCCCATTTCTCTGCTCACCTTAACACTCCAGAGTTAAGTCTGCCTAGTTTTATCTTGTCTTTGAAATTTATCCTAACTCTAACTCAATCAAGCTTTTCTTCCTATCAACCCAACTGCTCAGCATGTAAAAGTCATTTGTTCCTTATCACCCATCAGCAGCACTTCAAAGATGACCTCTTTCCAGGAGCCACTTTCTGGACGTGACTTCTAGAGCATCTGCCTTAGTCCTACCATGCTGACCATTGCTTCTCAGTACCATGGGGCATTTCCTCCTTTTGTTCCAGGAATCTTAGTGGCAGTAAGGATGGAATTCAGCATCTTGCTGACAGGCAAGAAATGTGATCTGAGCTGCATGAATGAAGATAATCTCCATTGGGAATATTTGATCTCACCATGGTGAGACTCATGCTTATTTAGTGCCACAGTAATCATGGAAAAACAAGCCCTTGAGAAAGGTCTAAGCTTTTTCTATCACATTTAACACTGATGTCCCATTATGGGATTATTCATCATCACATCTAAACCTCTGGCCACAATTCCTGAGAACTGCTCCTATCTAACTGAATTTCTGTAGAATTGACATTTGAGTGTTTTCCATATTTGTCTTTTGTTTTAAATTATGATTCATGAAGATTGAATGAACCAGACACTTATCCATGTAAGTGTCAAGGGTCTTTCCATGATCCCCTAAAAAAGTAAAAGATCTGAAGAAAGCACTCTGCATGCTTGAACAGGACAAGCATGGCTTTCTCTGGAAAAAATGGCAGCCCAAGAAAAGGGATGCCAAGCACCATCTGGTACACAGGGAAGTCGTTTTCCTGCAAACATCCCTGGAAACTGTAGAATTAAGGTGGAAGGTATTATCAAATGCTTCTGGAATGTGTGGAAGGACCGACTCTTAGAGAACTATGTGCAATTATTTGTGTTACCTTATTTCCACAACTTTAAGATTACAGTGCCATTCACCAGCTAGGGAAGGCTGTCATCTGCCAGCTTCACTACTGCTCATGGTACTTGAGTGCAAGTGAGTTGGCCCTTTAATGTCTTTGCCCTGCCCAACCTTCTGGTGATTCCTGTCCCATTCTGGGCATCTGGGATCCCAGCATTTCAGTGTAGAGAAGGAAATCCATTGCCAGCCAGTGGCTTCTCTCTTCTGCAGACTGCCTACAGACCACATACACCTACACCCATGGCTTACCCCACCTGGGGGGACCCTTACAGGAGGGAATACCCATTTCATAAGGACATTCTGAATAGCATTTCTAGGTTTACTTGGTCCAAAGGACCAGCGTCTATGACTGAAGAGCATTTCTTCTATCATTTTCTTCAGAGACAAGACACAAACTTATAAATTACTATCAGGATCTGAGGAACAGACTCAATACAGGCCATCCTTTGTGGAATGCAACCTGCCCCCTCAAAACCAATAATGGCTATGGTAGTTTTAGAAATGTTCACCTACCTTCATTATAGACAATACTGCTTTAGCAGTACAAACTCAAGCTTCTAATGGGAGAAACTGAAAAAAGCCTTACGGAACAAACCAATCATGCAGTTGACAGTGAATGGAAGCTAACCAAGTAGGACCAAGGTCAACAGGGTTCACTGGATAAATCATGTATTGGCCACCAAGTATAATCAGGTTGTTCAAAGCCATGGACACTGGTTTAGATATTCACCTGAGATATTTTTTAAAAATCTTACAGGAAAGATACATCCAAGGTCCCACTTTTACATCTTTAGCCAGAGTGATCTAGTTACAAAGGGAACCCTGGTTATTAATGACAGCTTTTTATGCATGTTAGAAATACTTTGGGAAAACGAAGTAGTTTACTTTTGGGGACCTCAAGATCATTGAATATTCAAGAATTGGGTCCAGAAAATGAGTCAATTCCTGAACTATAGAGTTAAATGGGCTTAATGTTCATCTTGAGTCTTCCAATGGAGGTCATGTTGTCATCTTAGTAAGACGTCTGTTCCAGAGATGTGAGGCATGTCAGATGAAAGCACCTCAGCCTACCTGCTTGGGGAGGAGGCAGATGGACAGGCAATAGCAAAGCCACATGGCAAGTGCCAGCCTTTGTGCTAGAGGTGACTTAGAGAAATGCCTTACTTGATGACCTGTTAACTGAAGAGCAGGATCTTTGCCCACCAGTGCCATTTTCTCATAAGCCAAGGGAAAGAGCAAGATTTCTTTATGACTCCCCATACCAGATACTGGTACTCAAGGCTCAATTCCCATTATCTAATGTATAGAGGGATTGTCCAGGGTTTAATCAGAACTGGAGACCATTCCAGAACACAGGATATGGGATGCCCCTTCATTGTTTAGAGGGTGAAGGAAGACTCACAAATCATGTGGGAAATACGGTTAATATCAGCATAACCCCTGTCCTCAGACCCAATCTTGATTGCTATTTAACTCCTTTGGGAGCATGTATAATCATTTGGTGCAATCAGTAGGCAACCTGCTAGGTACAGACTGGAAATCCTCGTGAACTGAATACATTAAGTCGCCAACCATCGTCTATTCTAGTTTGACTAAAGAAATACCTGAAAATTGTAAAAACTTGTAAAGAATCTAAGTTTAGACTCAAGTTTTGAAGTATTAAATTGTTCCTCCTGGGGAACAAGGTCATTCTAAAACAGGAGCAGCCCTTGACCATGGCCACTCATGCTAAAAGTCCACCCTGGGCCGTTCATGGCCCTCAGATGGAAGCAGCCATCTGTACCAAATCTCAGTGGATAAAGCCTAGGAAGTAGTCTCATTTGAGGAGAGATTAAGATGGATCAGGACTAGTTGTTCTGATATGAGGGCACTTCTAAACCCCCAAATTATGTAAATTTCGAGCTTGTGTTAGAACATTTGTCAAGAGGACCAGAGGGGTAGTAGCTCAAGCAGCTACCTAGGACCCTATTTCCCACTATTTCTTCCAAACCCAATTCAGATCGAGAACAAATGAAACAGCAGAACAGTCATGCCCTTAAGGTAACTCAAACTTGGCGTTTTCCGCCAGTCATGTGAGAACAAATGTCTCTCGTGATTCTTTACCACTGCAAGTCTTTAGGAGCAAGGGTAGGCCCAGAGAAAGTGAAGAGGGAAAGTTGGGAGCTAGTACAAGGCTCAAGATTGATGTAAGACCATCACAAGACCCAAGTCCACCTTAAGCACTATCAGCGCATATGACTTAGTCGTTTTAGAAAGTTTGGCTCTTGAGGATGGTGAAAAACAAGAGCCCCATTTGGGAATTCAGCATCATCCAGAAATACATTGAGATAGTTACATCTTACCAAAAGCCTCTAAATCTCTCAGATGTGGGTGTTACCCTCAGAGCTAAAAAGTTTCTCAGGGCTATTTTTTTCCCCCTGCTCTGCTGAGGGTAGACAAAGTTCTATTTTGGGAGATACTGCCAAGGTGCATGGACTCCATCATTTGAGTCTTCACCCAGGATCCAAGGATTCATCATGTTCTGTTTGGGGACCTGAAATCACACTTATGCACAACGTCAAGATTAGTTCAGAAGTGGTGGTCTGTTCAAACTACAAAATGGAAGACAGTCCAGAAAAACTCCAAAATGAAATGCCTTTCCTCTAGGTGGCCAAAGTCAATATTCACAGCTAGCATTTGGCCCCAGTTTCCTCATTGGCAGGTTATGAGAGCCAATTGTAGAAAAGCTGGCACAAGATCAGCAAGGAAGGGAAGCACAGTGTTGGCCATCAAGGGCAGCCATACAGCAAATCCTCATGGTTGGTGGCACTAAGACATTCAGATCCTCCAAGTACATGTAGTGCTCCCTGTTGGGAATACCATCTGCATACACTTTTCAGCCCTTTCAGGTATTACCTTTGCCACAAAGGGCCACCTTGCCAAGTCATTCCCTTTGAGGGTAGCTCACATCAAATGCAAGTATATAAAAGTCATTTCAGCCCAATACAGAACACGGACTTTGGAAATTCTAGGTTGGGCTTCTGCAGAATCATTTGAAGTTTGAGTCATACTATTCTGTAACCTCTGGACACTAGGAAGTGCCCCAATGAGAAAAACCTGGGGTTTGTGAAACATGGCCAAGCCATCTGCAGATTACCTTTTGTAAAAACCCTAGAATAAGACGATTCTGGTAGAGAGAAAATGCTTAACCATGGACCAAGTGACCAAGTATCCACCACTAACTTAGGCTCAATGCCTAAGTTAGGTCCAGCAACAGTCAAGTTGTCCTCAAGGAAGTAAGGATGAGGACCAGTGGACACAGCAAGCTGCACTCCCATGGCTCCACTGTTAACCCAGCACCCCTATTAGCTCATGTCTATGCCCAAGCAGACCCATTACACTTAGCTGGAGAAACAGCAGAGATTACCAGTTAGTGCAAGCTAGAACAGGTATCTTTAAGAGAGACAAGGAATAGGATCCTAATGAGCAACACTTAGTGATGTTCTCAGTCATTACTTTATGTAGCAAAAGATGTAGTCCAAGGTTAGAATACATGAGCAGTGGCACATGACCTGGCCACCTTGGCAGATTTAAGATTGAATGATTTGAAGCAAGAAGCTTTGGGGCAGAAGATACGCAGATAGATATGAGACTAGGCTCAAAGCAAATCTTTAGCACATTTTAAGGCCTGCCAGCATATACCTACCACAGAAAACATACTTAAGTTAGATAAACTGACCTGGCTGGTTGATAAAGCCAACCTTGGGGTAGCCGAGAATTGAATGGCCATGACTGCAGATGAAGGCTGCATGGCCACAATGGCAACGTGTCCAACATTCCAGGGCTGATTTAAATACCGCCTCTAAATATCTGACTTGCCAACATGAGTGATCAATGCCTAGCTCCATTCCTCGTTGTGGCTAACCAACTGGCCACTTGGTAGGAAGCTCACTACCATAGGTTCTTGCAACACTGGAAAGGCAAGCGTTTGGTTCTTGTAGGACAAAGACATTCCCAGTATGTGAACTTCCTGCCTACAGATAATTAGCACCATTTCCTGAAGGCTTGGAGCCATCTCTAGATTTGGTGTCCCACACAGACCTGGGCATATAGTCCAATGGAAAAGGCAAAGGCAGAAATAACTGTTGAATCCACTGACTAGATCTAAGCAATACAATTCAGCTTTAACTTTGCTAACTTGATAGAAGTATGGTGGTGTCTCAACTAAGCCTTTGGCAGGCTACCTCAAATGCTCCAAGATGCTATCTTCTAGGATGCACAACTCATTTTGATTCGAGTACTTTCAAATGGCACTGTATCATCAGGATGTCCAGCACACTAAGGAACAAAAGCAGTAGCCTACTTGCCATCCCTCCCAAAGATCCAAAGAATGCTTTCCATGCATGCAATTTCAGAAGCCAGCTCAAACCCTGCAGAGCCCAAAAGAAAACATGTTCATGCCAAGGGACACTTTGGTCCTTGTGTCTAGGTACCAACCAGCAAAAAGACTCACCATCTTGTCATAGATATTGGGCTTTGGTAAGAGAATCTGGCTGAGTCAGTAGGGGCAGAGAATGTTTAATGCACGAGTGACCCCCTGGATACTTTACTCCTTTCCCGATTTTGACAGTAGATGGACAAGGAAAGCATGCACTTCCAATATTAGGACTGTAGTAACAAGAGGTGCAGACTTGATTAGAGTAGTTGATACCAGCCAGGTGAGCCAAAAAGGAGTGCATGAATCGAGACAGGATGATAGAGGTGGTGAAGAGTCACCATCAGGAGACAGTGAATGTTGCTGAGGACAATGGTTAGAACAGACTCATTTATCCCACTAACCCTCCTTTCCTGGGTTTCTCAGGAGGGAAGATCCATCTGAACTGTGGAAGAACCATTCCTCAAACATGTTAATAGATCTGACATGGCCCAAAAAAATGAGTTGTAATAGACAAGGAGACCCAGCACAGGTCTCCAAGGAATGACTTGTTCTGCAAGCTGAGAACACTCTCAGCAGACAGGAATGGCCTCAGTGGCAAAAAGCCACTTCCCCTAGATCACGACTTTCCAGGAGTAGCCACACCCAGTGATTGAGGTGAAGTATCAAGGCCTGGTCTGAGTCCAATGCATTCCACTCAAATCCTGGGGACAGAGGCTGTCACCGTCACACTGAAAGCCAAGTTCTCCTTTCTGCCTGAAATGTGCTATACAAGTATCACCTACCTTAGGACCAGACCTGATGTTTATGCAGGTTTGAGGGCCTTTTAAAAAACACTGTCAGATATTCAGATTTGAAACGTATTTGGAAAATAGAAGGTATTCATGAAGCTGAACATTTTGATGCGGAAAAATTGCAGTCATTACGTGAGGAACCAATGAACAAGGCAGACTGCCATATTAAAGGTGGCTCTGAATGGACTATGCAGTCCACCTCTGGGATCTTGTAGCACACAAATACCCTTAATACCACAAGCACAAAGCAGAGCCAGGCACATGGTGATACTCAAGTATTCATTCCCTTGAATGGAAGCTACAAAGGCAATTCTGACTGATCCAAAAGCTGTCACCCAGACTGTTCTAGCAGTCTCAGGGCACATCCAAGGGTTACCAAGGCAATATGTTCCAATCTAACAGCCTGGATTTCAGTCCATGAACTCCTAGATGACTTCTACATGCCTTCTTGCCAGGCCAACCTCCATTAGCTACAGTGGCCAGAGCATAGAATGGACATACAATCTGCAAGCCAGCTCAGGAAGGCCTAAGACTTCCATAACAAGCACAGAAATCCCAGAACTTAATGAACAAGTCTTCAGCCATCTGTCTACACAGCAGAGTGCTTTATTAAAAATGGGCCTACATGGTTCAGTCTCTTTCCTTATGCCCAAGTGAAGACTGAGCCTGTTGCACAATCCATGTCACTCAAAAGCAGGTAGCACATGCCTAGGAGTATATCCCCATGACCAGCTGCCCTGTGTTGTTTAAGTCTAGAGATTTAGTATCCCATGTCCAAAATGTAGTCAGTAAATGTATGTATGTATATGAGTACTCCAACCTGCCCTTTATGACCATCTGCCCTGTGGATTTCACTTGGTTAGGCACCCCCACTATTATATGGAGCAAATCCTTGCAACAGATGTCCCGATGTCTGATCTTCTGAAGAAAGTGATACAGGATTATGTCTCAGCTTCTTAAAGTGGTTTCATCAGAATCTGGTTTTGGTTCAGGAAGTACCTGGTCAGGTTCACCATGGTCATTGTCATTTAGATTCAGACCCCTGAGCAGTAACAAGTTCATGCTGGGATTACACCATGAGGACATCTTGACATTTAGCTACAAGTTTCATGACAAAAAGTGGCAAATTCCTCACAGTAGAAAATGAAAAAAACCCAGTCCCTAGGAACCAAGAATACACAAAGATAGCTTTGGGAAGGAGGCTGTCTTGTGTTTGCCAATATACACTTTCCCCAACTTAAGATCACAGGGAAAATTCACAAGTAAGCAGCGCTCCAGCCATGAAGGCCCCCTGAGAACTGCAAGGCACTCAGGTGTTCCTGGAGAATCATTGATCACAACCTGGGCAGATGTGACTCCCAGTGAAGATAGCGATTAGAGAAGGCTTTCTATCACATCCAATGAGTGCTACTAGTACCTAGGCAGGATAGTTGAGGGATGCTGGCATACATCCTACAAGGCACAAGATAACCCACAATGGATAATCATCCACCCAAAATGTCAGTACTAACAAGGTTTAGTCTTGCTAGCTGGTAGTCTTGACACAAAGTTCAAATACTTTAAGGTGTGGGAGGATGCATAGAAGTAGAGGTCCTTTCAGATTTTCTACAATTTATGCTGAAGAACCATAAAGAACCCCCACTCTGGTTGAAGCTTGTTGCCCACAAAGCCACTTTCCATGTTTCAAAGTTTTCCCATAGGCCCTGCCCTCTACCACACTGCCACCTTCAAGGGTACTGCCATTGCAGCAAAGTTGTGTAACTTTGCAAGTATCTTTCCAAGAGCCTGAACCCAAGTGCTCTGATCAAGCCAGTCTGCTACTTGTTTGTGGAAGAGCACGTATCTGCAGTGAAAGACCACCTGTCAGGATCATGTGACAGGGTCTTAAGGAATTTACAGAACTCAGCTTCAATGACATTTGGCAAATAAGACAGTTTTACTTAATTGTATGGGGAAAATTCAGACTGAGTTCTAACATTCACAGTGCAACACATCTGCAACCTACATTCCAGGCAGTATCCTAGACAGTGTTCCCAGACATCACTTGGGGGGACCTAGGTGGAACTTCACTGGCCACCATGGACTGCAGTCACCTGTTAAGATGAGCATCTACACAGTCAGGTAGAAGCATCTCTATAACTGAAGTTTCAGGGATATTCCCAGTTATTCTGAAGCTCAATGAATGGGATCTCAGCCGTCAACCATGTCTGACCATGGACCAAGGAAAGTACATGAAGGAACTTCAGAGAACAAGAGGTAGAAATTTAACCTGACTGGAAAGGACTTTTCTAGTAAAAAAAGTCCAGTATGAAGTGAGCCAAGATTTCCAGTGCCTTGTTCCTTGTCTGCTTTTGAGTTTATATTTTGATTCAACATAATTTTCCATTACATAACTACAAGGAAAGGGTCTGCCAAGGATACAGGATCACAGCAAATCAAATGCCTTTTGTCCTTGAAAGTAGACATCTATGAATGCTTATAATCTACCTGCCAAAGTACTTGGCCCTTACCACTGAATGAAACTCAGACTTGTTCTAAGGACACATGACACATTGTTCCTGTGATGGATACTGCTCTATACCAGTGTTTGCATTCCCTCAAATGGCCAAATGGACACTGCTAGAATGACGTCAGGCCCATCCCAAGGAAACCACAACCAACATCTATTCTGAAGAGTGCAAAGTCTCAGCCAGATAACTTGATTTAGGGAAGCTCTTGAAGACAACTCCAGCTATAGTTCTTTGTGGGGCCAAAGCTGCTATGATAAATACTTTAAGTCAGCTTCTCCCTTGTCCTAAACTTTCTTCCCTTCCTTTCTGGTATTCCAGGGTGGTCATCTGTAAGCTTAATGGATGTAAGTTTCCATCTGTTTAATATTGGACATGTAGCTCTTTACATTCATTTTACCGTCAAGTTTTAGATGACGGTCTGGGAAAACTCTCTTCAAGCTATGATAGTTTCTAATATCAGTCCCCTGCATTTACTATTAACATTTGTTACTTAAGACTGACTTGTAATACAAAAAGTTGAGAAATGTTCAAGGACCAGCCTCAATCTTACATAGGAGATAAACATTGCCCAAATTGAACCAAGATATAGAAAACCTAAACACCAAAAACAAGCAATGATATTGAAGCAAACTTTCCAAGAAAGCCCTAGGACCAGATGAATTCTCAGCTAGACCTTTAAAGAACTATGTCAATCCTTTCCAAATTTTGTGAAATAGAAACGGGAAGACTCAAATTCAGTGCATGAATTTCTAAAGCACAAACATTTCAGTTCTTTGATCTTCATTGTCTACTAATGTATACTTTTGTTTAAAGAGAAAATTCACTGACCAAGTAGAAACCTCAACTATGTAAGCACAAAGAATTTAATTCAAGTGACAGCAAAGGCCCCATGGGCTGAGAATATTTCCTGACATTCCTAGACA
This sequence comes from Geosciurus inauris, assembly GCA_004024805.1. Classification (NCBI taxonomy): domain Eukaryota; kingdom Metazoa; phylum Chordata; class Mammalia; order Rodentia; family Sciuridae; genus Geosciurus; species Geosciurus inauris. The sequence continues at coordinate 36,243 of PVHX01006530.1, read as the reverse complement.
AGGTGTGGAACTAGTCTTCAGCCAGCTTCTTCCATGTTCCAGGACAATGTGGGGAGCAGGTGAGAGTTTTAGACATGGTACTTCTTTCTCTAACCTTAGAGAAGCAACAAAAGGAATAGAGCCATCCACTGATACTGGAGACAGAATGATCCACTCTTTGGTCATGTTCAAATGCAACTATGGCCGCAAGGCCATTTGCATATCAAATGCAACTATGGGACAGATCTCCTGTAATTTTAACTTAAGTGAACTACATCCCAGTGTACATTCAACCACCAATGTGGAATGGATAAAGGTCATTCAGTCCATTTGTGGCACTCCTTCAGAGTTGCTCCCATTGAGCTAAAAGGGGAGCCAAAGAGCCTAAGTACCCCTGACAAACCCACAAGGGTAAAGCCAACATCCTGTGATCTTAAGCATCAGTGCCTCCTTGCACCAACCCCCAGCTCACTACAGCATGCATGTTCCACATTCTATCCGAGTCAAAACCTAGTTCTACATCCCCAAGAATTAACTGGTATTTTAGCCATGAACCTTACACCAGCATGTGTTAAATCTTCACAAAAATGCACTATAAAGTTCTTGTTCTTAGTGAACCAGCCCTAGTTCCTACAGATTACCCTAGGTAGAGATCAAATATTAATGACTGACTACATGCTGTGGTGTACTTTATATTACCTGGGTGTTATGGTTTAGATCTCTAATGTACCCTCAAAATTTCATGTTTAGGAATGCAGGAATGTTCAGAAGTGATTAGAGTATGAGAGCTATAACCTCTATACTGGATTAATCCATGTGATGGCTAATAATTTGAAAAACTACTGAATGGTAATTAGACAAGTGGGGCATGGCTAAAGTAGGTCACTGGGGTGGGAGGTGGACTGGACTATCTTGTCCCTGGCTGCTATATGCTGAATGAGTTTCCTCCTTGCCCATCTACTATGTTCTGCCTTACTGCAGGCCAAGAGCAATAGAACTGGTCATCCATGGATTGAATCTCTCAAACCATGAGTCCGCCTTCTTCCAGATTCTTGTGTTGGTTTGGTAACAGCAATGATAAAGCCAACAGAAGTTGATTCTAAGGATCATCACTGATGAACTTGACCATGTGATTAAGACGACTTTGGAACAGATTTGAGGGAGAAATTTGGAACACTTTGGAGATTAAGGATTAAGAAGCCTTAAAATGTTTTAAGCAGAGCTTAATGGGCAATTCTGGTAGAAGCTCAGAAGACAAATGTTGACAGTGAGGACTTGCGCTCAGATTACAGATGGGAACAAGTATGCTTAAGAATTGAACTAGAGGCCAAATGTTGTATTCCAGGAAGAAAAACTTGTCTGCATTTTGCCCAGGTCCTGAGGTTTTGAGGCTGAATTTAAAGGTGATAGATCAATTAATCTGATGTAGGAAATTTCATGGAATACTTTAGCTATGTTTACTGAGAATCTGAAGCATAATGAAGTTTTAAAACTTTGGTCAGAAAGGCACTTATAAAACTGGGGCCAAGGAAGATGCAGCTACTGAAAAGATGATCACTAGAAGATAAGTACTTTGCAGAGACAAGGCAAGATGTTTTAAGGGTATCTAGAAAATCAAGCCACAGCAAGGTGATGGGTATAAACATTAAAATTCATTTGAAAAGTACTTTGAGAAGCTAGCACCAGGGCTGCCAAAAACCTGTTTCCCCAGAATTCCATTCACTGTGCTCAGTCACTCAGACACTCGAACTGCTTTGGCCATGGTCCTAGGCGGCTTCGCTACTGCTCAAGCTGGTGGCAGACCTTGGCATCATCCACATGGTGATGGTTCTGTAGTAATGCAGATTGTTGCAGTTATGGGATTTTGAAGTCTGAGATTTCAAATGGAAGACCTGGGAGGCCAGGCCAAGTGTAGCTGGGTCAGAATCCCTGTAGGCAGCCTGAGGGGGTGATGCATAAAGCCAAGAGAAGCTGAAGCTATAATAGGTCCCCCCAACCCCTGGGATTAAGAGAAGCCACAAACATGGACCATTTGCTGAAGAAAGCTCCAAGTGGGGAACGGAGCCAGACCAAGAGGCCATGTAGACTGCAGCCAGTAAGGCCAGAGGGTAAGGCTAAAGCCCTTGGGGCCCACATCACCATGGCCTCCAGATGCCAGACAGCACTATGGGACCCAATATCCTGGCCAGATTTGTTTTGGTTCCATTCTATTACTCCCTTTGGGATTTGAAATGTTCTTGTGCCACTGTAGTTTGGAAGTATGTAACTTGACTTTTACAGGGGCTCATAGCCAAGAGTTTGCCTTGGTCTTGGCAGAGACTTGGCCTAGCCTAGGCATGGCTGGGACTGTTAAGTCTGCGGATTCTTGATGTACTGAACGAGTTTTGCATTGTGAGATGAATGAGCTTTGGGGACCAGAAGTGGAATGTCATGGTTTGACTATTTAATGAAAGCTTGTGTGAGGCCATGCAGGAATGTTCAGCAATGAAACCGTTTTGAGAGCTATAACTTCTGGAGTCATTGATGGATTCGTTTGAAATGACTACTGGGTGGTAACTAGGCAGGTGGGGCATGGCTGAAGGAAGTCACTAGGGGTATGGCCTGGACTCATTCCTGGCTCTTCAGCCTCCCGATTGCCGTACACTGAGCAGCTTTCCTCTACCATGCATTTGTGCTGGTATGTCCTGCCTCTTTTCTGGTTCAAAGCAATGGAGTTAGCTGAACCTGAGACCATGGGTCCTCAAACTTCCTCTACAGTATTGTCAGGTATTTTGGTCACAGTGACAAAGCTAACACTGGCTAACTACCAAAAAACATTTTCACCATAGATTCTAGATTCTATCCCATATTACTGCAAATCAGTTGTGAAAAGACATTCCAAGTATACCAAGTCAGTATCAACCATAAGTCCTGAAAGTTCATCTTCCCAGGAGTTTTGGATGTTGACAGAGATTAGTAGACATTTAAGCTAACTGGTGACACCTACCACAAATTTCAGAATCTACCACTGACCTACATCTCAGGCCTGAAAGTAGGTATGTAATTGCTTAGAAGGGGGCCTAACTTATGTAACTATCTTAGTGACTGATGTGGATGTATACTATACAGCTGCACTGCTTTTCTCCCCTATTAGATGTAGAACTTGGGCAATACCCACCGATTCTGGTCTAGCTTGGCATTAGAAATTCCTGGTAGATCTTATTTGGGTAATATAAAACTGCTAAACTAGAAAAATTATTGTATTTCATGAATACTAGTTTTGTGTAAAACTGACCTATAGCACAGAAAGGAACTTTCATCAGGCTGTTCAATGTGGCATTGAAAAGATTTCTGGCAATGTGACCATTTGAGAAACATACCCCATCCTAAGAGCATGCCTTCCTAGGAAGGCACTTCAGTCCTCGGTTGAAGCCTTATTCCACTTAAGTCTGCCCTGTACCCAGGCTAATTATGAACCATATGACCACTGCAATATGTACTTAGACCTGTTATGAAAGTTTCTATTTGTAAATTTGAGTCTTGTAGTTCATGGAACAGTCAAAGGTCTACCTCTATTCCAAGAGCAGAGACCAGGATGCAGCCCCCTCCTTCACATCTGCCAGGGAATGTGTGTTTTCACAGTGCAAATCCCATCCTGAATGTAGGATTGAACTGTAATGGGTTATGAAAAGGATATACATCTGTTCAGTTGGAATGAGACCTCTGGTTACAAAATGGTTCAAGTTGTCCAAGTTCTAACATTTCATGCTTGGTGGTCCCACCCAAGATGTGTATTTCTACCTAAAGCCTTGTGTTGAGTTAGCCTTGTGTTTTCCATGATAAAGATCACCTTGAAGCCTCAGGACAGCAGAGAAACATGTAAAATGGTTTGAAAAGCTGCTTAAAACAGGAACAATTTCTATTTAACGGATAATGGACTGGACTACACAAGGCCATGGAGGTCTGAGTCATTGACATAGAATAACGCCATCTAGAGACCTCAGACAGAGGAAATCAAAGGGGGCTCAGGCACTGAGGTCCTGGGAGCCCCAATGCTTGCTTTGGGCAACACTGGAGCAGAGGCTCTGGTCATACAAATACAACATCAGGAAGAGCCCATGACTTGATGCCAGCTACTGGTAATGGGTGTCACCTGAAGTACACTACCATATGACTCCAGGGTCACAACAGGTGGTACCTAGAAGCTCAACGGGCACAGGACAGCTTGCAATTTAAGCAATCTAGTAGACTTCAAGTTTGTTCACATCACGGCAATTTTCATGCAGTCATTTGTACAACTTGTATCAAGAGGCAGGTCATGAATGTTCAAGGCAGGTGGAAGAATATTTCCAATTAATCAACCCTGGGTCTGAGTAACATACTATGTGGTTTTAACTATGCCTTCAAATCTCAGGCTCACTGCCAAAATTCCTTCAAGGTTTACAGGGCCATTTCCCAATCTACATTCATCTAAGTTTTCTTGGTGGCAAGTAGTTGCCTAGATAAATGAGATCTCTGAAAATGACACTTAAGTTGTATGTCTTGGATTCTTACATTTAAACTAAGTATAGACAATTGAGGACCAAAGGATGAAGAGTAACAATTTGTCATGACTCTGGCAAGAGGTCACACTATGAGCAAGAAAAATGCCCCATCACTTGGCTGTACTCAAAAGCACAACTTCACCAGGAAAAATTTTACATGTAGTTGCTAACATTTTAGTCATGAGACTTTGAAAATTCTGAGCAGGTAAGTCAGAACAAGCTAAGAGCTAACCCTTCTTGCTCTGCAAAAAGCCCCCAAGTCCTTTCATCATGTGAAGTTTCTCATCCTAGACCATCCAGGACCCAGGGTTAAACCCCACATCCTTTATCTTTCACTGGCACCTGTACTTCATTAGATCAGGATATTCAATTGCCTAGAAATTAGTACATCTCTGCCAGCAGGGATCTGATGACCAGCTATCCTAAACTGAATAAATCTTCATCTCCATTCTCTTAAAAAAAAAAGGTACTTCCTACTAGTAGAGTCCTTCATCTAGTATCAAGCAATGAGATCAGATCAACTGTAGAAGCATCCAGTAACCTTTGAAATTACCAGTGACACTATCCATACTTGGTTTCCACACGAGTAGAGAAATTGTGGAATAATGCAACATGAGACCTCAAGAGGTTCAGAAGAGCATTCCATGGCTGGAGCCATTTATACCACCCAGAGACTGAATTAGTTCCAAGTACTTCCTCAGGACAAGTGGACAGTTGCTCTTCAGGTGTCCTCAGTTCAACAGTGAGGGCCTTTTGTCCTCTGAACACACTGCCTTCTAAGTCTCCCAAGCACAATGCAGTCTCCTCTAGAAGATTCTTTGGCAACTTGATATGTACCTTCTGCAGACGGAGGGAGGCAAGTGTACACAGCTATAGTCCAGGACTCAGTGTCCATCTTTTCCATGGACAGTAAATGGCAGTGAGCACTGGAGTCTGAAGTCCAGGTTGTCATGGGAACATGTAGTTTTCCTGAAAGGCTCGAGCCCTTTTTACTCCCAGTATCTGTTTCCTAACTGCCACCACCTCCACACATCCTGTTACTGGTCTGACAGTTTAAGTTTTTAGTTACACGAATGTGCCAGGTAGCAATAGGAGCCCCTTTGAGGAAGAACATCCTCAGGACGTGAAGGCAGATGTGGCATCTTAGGCAGACCCTCCCTGAGGTGGCTACTTTTCATCTTCATTCCTGGGGCATGTTGGAGACCGAGAATGCAGCACTTTAAACCTGACCAGGCCTTAGATAGGAACCAAGTTTTCTTTTTAAAAGCTGGATTTCTACAATGTTTCTGTGCCAAAGTAGCTTGCCCCAAAGTGTTGGAACTTATTCCACAGGCTTCGGTATCAAAGTTAAAATCATCCTGGAACAAAGCACAACTGTTCTACTTTTAAGGGGGACTTGGACCAGGAAGCTTCAGAACTCAGAAAACTCCATTTTGACACATGATTCAAGTTGACTGACGAGTGACATGGACCATCTGAGGTGCTTTCCTTGGCCCATAAGGGAAATCTGCCTGCACTGACCATAAGTCTTGGTAGTTTTCAGAATTTGGAGTCTCATACCCAGTGATAACACTACCATATGCTTTAGGTATCAGTGTCACAAGGCATCTTATAAGAAGTTTAAGATGAAACTATATTCTTTGCTTCAATGTCTTCCTAGGTTTTTGTCTCCCAAACTTGAATAAAATCCACGGGCAACAATGGAAGAAGTGAATGGAGAAGTCCTGCAATGTATGGGGGAAATCCTATAGCAGGAAACCCCATTTGGGTGGGCTGGCATAGAGGCCTAGTTTGAGGGTATAAGCCTTAACCAAAATGTTAAACAGTCACCGAGGAAGTATCAAAGCCATTGGTCAAAATCTATGTTAAACAAGCACTGAAGTATCAAGGCTGTTGGTTGTGTCTTTCAGCCCAAGTTTTAATCCTACATGGGACTCCTATTTGGCTTCACCTCTACCTTGCATTCCCACAGCTGTAGGACAAGGAGTTGGCTGGTATGTCTCCACAGGTTAGCTTTATGGAGTCTTTGTATTTGGGGAAAATCTCAGGGTGTGGTCTTCATATATGAAGATCTTAATTGGGGCCCATTACCCTAATTGACTATTGACTATTAGTCCATAGGGGCCTTTACCTCTGGTCTTGAGCCCAGTAACAGATTTGGAGAAGGCATTCTTTAGATCCTCAGCAAGTTGAGTGTCAGTGTGCTTTATCATGGGAGGGCAGCTGTATGCCTTCAGTTTGATCCTGAGGGTCTCTAACTGATCCATGCAGTGTGGTGTATAGGAATTTTGATTATATTGGCATTCCACAGAAACCTTGCTTGCCCATTTTGTTATTGGCTTAAGTTATCTTATCAAGTAGTAAGTACTCTGGGGAAAACCCCAGGTGCTAGAGTATTGGAAAGAAATTTACTAAGACCTGAGGGGCCTATGCAGTGAGACTTTCCAGGTGTAGGGTTTGTAGATGACCTCTAGGAGAATAGGTCACATTTCTATCACAAATTGTAACTTCAAAACTGGAGGTCCTTTTGGATTTTAGGGATAGCATGGCACAGCTCCAGATGTTTTTCAGCTCCAATATCTAAATTTTGATGACCTTAGAAGATGGGTTCTTCAGCTGCCTTGACTTGACCTTCTGCCTGACCTACCATGGGTTTAGATCCAGAAGTCTCTGGAGGACTCAGGAGGAAAAGTATACTGCAGCCCCATAAGATTCATCACAAGGCCATATTTTCACCACTGGAAAGCTAATTTGGCAATCAACCTTACTTCTTTAGGGAACAAGCTACTGGCCATAACTATCAGCTGTAGAACTACCTAGTGTAAGCTACCTGCCATAAAACCACTTCTGGTGGTTACAATAGCCATTTTGAGGAAACAGCATGCATCTCTAGCAAATACCTTTAAAGTTGCACAAACAGGTGTCTCAGACTCTCTCATCCCTGAGCTATTGTGCCTACCCCTTCTCAGCTCACCTCCAGCCTCACTGGGATCTCCCTTGGCCAAGACAGGCAAGCCTTGGCTCGTGGATGCACCAGCTCGATATGCAATGGTGAACTTAAAATTAACTGCTGTACAACTATGGCTTTTTAGAAGGTAGAAACAGTGACAGTTCTGCCAGTGGGCAGATGTGCTATCAGTATACTTGGTCATCTCATGCTGGAAGGAGAAAGGTACACTAGCAAACGCATGAGCTGGGTGGTCAGCCTGGAATAGGCAACATTAGAAGACAGATGGCACTGGGAAGAGGGGTATTGGTGGACTCATGGGATAGGCGCAACCCAAGCAGTTCACATCATAGGTCAGTGCCTAGCATAGAGATTCACTGCAGGGGTGCAGACTAATCCAGCAACCAGGCTACTTGCCAGAACCCAGCAGCTTCTGTGCTTGGCCACCCAGTGAGCCCATGTAGGAAGCACTTAACTGAGTAGACTTCATAGTTCCTATCACTTAAGGGGACCAAAAGCCTGTTGGCAAGCCACCTACATCTGACCTTCAACCCTGGAGAAGGGAGTATCAATGCTATGACCAATTCTCAGAATATATTACCCTTCTGTGGCTTATAGTACTGCTATCTAAAAGGTGTTCTGGAATACCTAATTTACTGCACAAAATTTCATACAAGCCACCTGGAGGTGAACTCATTTCATATAAGGGTGAAGGAGGGAACAAGACATGACTCCTAGCAGCTAGGAGCTGCCAGCCTGGAACATGTGGGAATAGCCTCCTCTTGAATACACATAAGAATTAAGTTAGGGTTAAACCTCAAGGCACTGCCCGACAGCCCCAATGCAAAAAGTGCTGCTTGTTAGAAAGTGGACAGGCCATCTCTGGCTCTGTCTTACCATCCCACAGTTAGTGATCAGCCTCACCAGGAGTGGTAATTCCATCTACCTTGATGCAGGACAACTAAAATACCTGCTATGGAGTTTCTTGCCAGAATCACTCCAGTCTGACACCTGCCTAATCCTGCTTCTCACCCTTTCCAGATTGTGTTTTATACATCATGCCATGTTTCAATCTTGACTCAGCATCTCCTCCCCAGAGAGCCGAAGTTCAACAATGAAGCATCAGAAGCCATAGACAGTGTGGTATGATTAGTGAGTCAAACTTGGTGCCCTCTTTCACTTTTCCATAACCCAAAGTTCACAAGCAGTTTCAAGAGACAGTTTACTAGGGGAGAAACTGAGCAGCCTGACAGCTGTTGTGGTTTTCCCAGCCACCAAGAACAGTTATCAGAACCAAGAAGCAGTTCTCTTATCACCCTCAGTTTTCTAGTGGGAGGGCTGTGTCTTCCAGCCACTCAAGTTTAGGTCCAGTTGGTTCTGGTTGGACACAAGTGGTGCTGCAAGGCTACTGAGTTCCTTTCACCAGTAAAGCCACCGAGTTACTGCTCACAAAAAACCAAGAACATGAAGCTATGGTGATTCCCTGGGGAACAGCTTCTATGCCCAGCATTGAAGGGTTTTGGCCATTCACAGGTATGCTCCAGTAAGACCCAGGTCACCAGGGCTCTGACCTCTTAGATGAGGGTCTTAACTACACAAGTTAGCAATTTACAATAATGCAAGTGCTGACCAAGTGTGAGCCCCTAGAAATAAATCATGAACGTCAATTCCTCCTAATCATGGTCCTTACAGGCCAGATAGTGATTGATTTGACATCATAGCTGCCCAGTGGACATGCACTCAGCTTTTAAGTCTTTACACAACCGGACAGACTGTTCTACGTCCACACTAAACTGCATGGACTGTTCATTCTTCCAGAAATACAAGCACCTGTAGCAGAAAGAGATGCTAGTATTTGTTCAGTAGAATGGAAGGAAATGGACAAGGATCCCTAACTATCAAAGCATCCCCACCCAGACTGTGCTGCTTTAGCAGTCATAGGATACCTCCCAGGCTTATCACAAGGAGGTGCCCTGCTGGCATGGACCAGATTTCTGTAAAGTCCTGACCTACTCCAGGCAGATATCTACACAGCCTGGGCACCCTCTACCTTGTCACCAACCACAATGGACTGCTCCTTCTGACCAGAGCACAGGGTGAAATGTGACCCTGCAAGCGAACTCCAGGAGACTTGAGGGTAATATCACATGACAACAAGTGTCTGGTGAGAGGCCACCTGAGTGCAGACTGCTTGACTACAGATGGGCCCACCAGATCCTCTATATTCCTGATGTTGGAGCAAAGGCCCCAACAACCTATTGCTGGGTAAAGTTGCATGCTCTACCTACAGAGAGCACAATGAGTTGATAGTGATCCCTAATGACCAGCTATCCTCACAGCTGCCTTCCTCAGCAAGGCCAGGCTGCCAAAGGCAGCATCTGATCAAATATGAAGCAGGAATTCAACTTTTAAGATTCCTGCAAGGATAGAAACATGGTACCATGAGATAGTCTTCCCTTCCATGCTCTAAATTCCCCACATGGTACTAACCAAGGACCCACACCATTAACCATCTAGTAGCTGAATTCCACTATCAGTTAGAAGTGACTATTATACTAGTTGAAAAATACAACTCAGATTCCATTGCACCATCTACAGTTCCAAATCTAGACACCTATTAGAACTGGCATGAGTATAGCAACACAATCACAACACAAGAGAAGTTTGGGTAAGACCATGTCTCAGTTATAACTGGCTTTGGCACACACCAAGTTTCAACATCCCAAGTTACTCCTGGGAGGTCTGAGGAATACCTTAGAGCATCCTGGTATTTAATAAACCTGGTGACTCCAGGATACTGGTATACAGGGAAGAGTAATAGAATCTGTTTTGTTTCCAAAAATGATTCTCCAGAGAATGTATTTAGAGTGTGTGATCATTTTTTGATGACTTACCAGAGTTCCTGAACTCCAAGTGCTAATCTAGGTGGCCCTACAAAGTTATCTGAGCTCATAGTCTACAGTTGATTTGGGGGAGCGATTATCTGAAACTGGGTAGGCCCGATTCATTTGGGGGCCTGAACAGCATGACTGAGGCTCCCAGAAGGAGACTCAGCCCCTGCCAGGAAGTCCCAGCCTGCCCTTCCCATTGAGCTGCCTGATGGATTCCCAACTTGGCTAGCCAGCCCCTATCCACAGGGCACAGCTTCCTGAAGTGACTTTTCTGTCTCTGGAGAAATCCTGAGTAAAATGTAGAAGTCATGCTACCCAAGTCTAGCAGGTTGTTAGAAGTCATCCCAAGCTGGTTTGGGCTCAAGGATGACATGGTAAGGGCCAGTCCTTATATCACCCAGAGATTCAGGCCATAGGCATTGGAAAGACATGCCAGCACCTGTCACTTGTCACAAGCCGGACAACCCAGGTGAGAAGTAGATGTGTCCAACAGCAAGGTCATTCAGACTCCTAAGCAGCAAGACATCCAGGCTGGGACATGTAGTGGAGATGTAATGACATTGAGCTACCAGACTCACCATGGGTTGGGCGTCTGTGGTGAAAGGATTCCTGGAAGTCAGACAACATGCAATCCAGGAGCCAAACTGGGCAGACACCTCCCAAATATTCCACTTTTCACATTTGAGATTACAGAGAAACTCCAAACATTCAGCACTCCATCTGTGAGGACCCCATGGGAAAACAGATACAAGACACTCAGGTGTTCCTGTTGGAGCAGATAGCTAGTGGTCCTCCACCAGGGAAACACTACTCCCTGAATATGATCGTCTTCATGCTTTGTCAAATTGAGGGGTTGCTAAAAACTTCTGTGAATTAGTCAAATGATACTGAATATCCTACAACATAAGGACACCCATGACAGTAATCCAGCCCAGAATGTCAGTACTGATGAGGTTGCACCCCACCCCTACCAGCTGGAAGCTTTGATGCAAGTTTGATTTGGAGGACCCTAGGAGCAGATGAGTCCTTTAACATTTGATTCTACTCATGTAAGTGCTCAAGGAGTCCCACCTTGGTTGCCAAGTCTCATCCAGGTCTGGGAGAATACCCTCTTCCTATCCACTCAGTTTTCCTAAGAGCTCTGCTTGCCATGGTTCCCTGCCAGGTCATGATCTAGACATTAAGGTATGGTCGTTTGTGTTGTCCCATTTTCCACTAGGGACACTGATACAGTGGTCATAGCGACATCTTATAAACTAAGACCAGGACTGCAACCTGCCCACCACACTTTTCACCTGAAGTGTTTGGTGCTGGACTATGACCCTAAACAATGTGATCATGAAGGGCAGTCCAGATGCCTCCCTAGGGCTCTGGCTCAGCTATCACGGGGGAGAGCAAAGCCTTCCTCCACTTTAAACCCATCACGAGTTCCATGCCCAGTGGAGTAGCCAGACGCACTGGCAGAAACAGTGCATCTGAAGAAAGGCAAGCCCAACTTTCCAGTCTTATGTTTCATGAAGGGTCATCTGTCAAAGGTTCTGCCTGCCAGGCCACAGTTTCACAATTACCTTCATGACTACAGCCTTGTGTATGACTCAACTGTAGAGACAGGTGTAAGGGACACGTGCTTTAATCCAGATTGCAGTGAGGACCTCAGGTTACCTGGGAATCCCAGCTCTCCAAGGCTCAAACACCCAGCCACCTTATTTTAGCCCACATCTGTTAGGACCTCTCAACCCAGTTTCACCCACCTCACGCTGGCCTTTGTTTAGCCTTTGGGACATTTCAGGGCATTTGGTCCATCTCCAGATAATAGCACAGCTCTGGAAGGGACCGATTCTTCCCAACACTACTGTTCTGTTTTCCTCATTCAGGAGGGTTTAAGGAGAAGTATCAGGTGAGCATGAATCAGTCCTTAATTTATTCCTCATACCATGAGACATCTGGTTAGCAGTACCTGGAGGTTTGGAGAATGGCTATAGACTTGCCAGTGTTGGAAGGGAGATTTGTACACTTGTCCTTTCCACAAGCAGCCAGGGATACTGTTGTCAACAGCACCGATATTGAAAATGAAGTTTGTCATCTTGGATGATATGGCCAAGGTCAAGACATCCAGACATGCATAGTGGGTACAGTAACTTGGATGCAGTCTGTAGGGGCTATAGGTGACTAAGGCACATGGCTATGAAAATACTGTTCCAAAGAAGGGCCACACCTAGAGAACTGGGATGAGGATGGGGCCATCACTGGCCCTGTGTCCAGTGAATGGCATACTCCAAGAGAAAACCAGGATACTAAAACATCCTGGTCTGCCAACATCTAGCTCAGAATCAGATACAGTACATGTCCTGGTTTTAGGGAGCTCTGGGAAAATGCACTTGGTCTCATTCAACCAACAGACTGGCATTAGAGATGGACATTGTTCTGCATAGGGCCACTGGAGAACAAGAGAAGGCCTTCACAAAGCAGCACAATCTGAGGGCAGGAAGAATTCTCATTCTGGGATGGAGGAACCGGACAAGAGAACACCAGTGTTTTTCCAAACTAAAAGCTATGAGATTGCACTTTTCCAAAAAGTTTCACATAAGGTTTAAGGCCTCATTATGATCAGTGTTATTTCATAAGCAGACCTGATGTACAATAGCAAATCTTAATACATGATCTACAGCTGGGATTCTCCCCATGTGAAACCAATCTTATTCTTCCTAAAAATGACATGGCATCTAAGAACTTGGCAACATGGAAATGCTCGAGTAATTGGAAGACTGGAGATGGAAAAAATCTCTACCTCAAAAGGCACCCTCACCCAAGTCATGCTCTAAGTCACAGAAGGTCTAGCTTTGCCACAGAAGGGATGTATCAAATAGCTCAACTGGAGAAGTATGACCAATATCTCCCAACTGACATCTGCAAGACTGGGTGCCCTTATCAGTCACAAAGGCCTAGTTCATCCAGTCACAGCATTGAATGAAATATTCATCCTAGAATCAGGACACTCAGGATAGTCCAGTATACCATGCTCAGGCTATACAAGGATAGTGAGGAACAGGGCCTACATCTGCACAAAGGGAATGTTTGGACTTCCTTGGTACAGTCTCATACCCTGATGTCCAAATGAACACCTCAGCCTGCAATAGGAGAATGCAGGCCCCAGATATCACCAAGTCCTGCCAGCTGCCCATCACTAGTCCTGCTCACACAAGGCAGACCTCCCCAGGGCCAGCACATGGCCAGTGTAAAGCAGGCACTACATTGTAGTCATTCCTACAAAAATGTGATCCAACCTGTTCGATGAGCCCTACAGTTTCCAACCTGGCTAGCCAGCTTCTGGCACCATGTGAAGCAGCTCCCTGTAATTATCTGTTATTTTTGTTCCTCAAAATCATGAATACAGAAGCTATGCTACTTCAACTCCTCAGAGGGGTCAGAAGTCTCCAGAAACCAATTTTATCCTGAGAAACATTTCAGGGCAACTTTAATGTCAAATTCAGACATAGCATCTGCAGTGCTCAGTGTCTCACTGAGCATCTGCCTGAGTTCAGATAAGCCACCCAGAGCCAGGCAGCAACAGCCTCCTACAATGTCAAACTGTTCTGAAGCTAAGAGGATGAGGTCTGAGCTGCCAGTAGCCATGACCAACTAAGGAGAAAAAATGCATTTGAGGAAATCATATGGGATTTCCATATGAAATCCACAGGCAGAAAATTACCCTGACTGGATAATTTCCTTCTATTAGGGCAAATGTGAGGAGAAAGGAGCCAAGATGTCTAACCACATATTCCAGATTCTTGTCTCTAGCTTTTGAAATCAATATTAAGGCAAGAAACACCTGGCACAAGTCAGGTGCTCAGATTCTCATGACTTGGGAGTAGGTCATACAGATCCTAGAAACATGCTCAGTACTCCACAAAATGTCATCTGATCCCAGTAGTATATAACAGTGAACCATTAAGAATACACCTGCCAGAGCCCTTGTCCTTTTTCACTAGACCTCCACACATTCTAAGGAGAAGGATACATCTCCAATGGGGAATCAATGCAATGAAAATACATTGATAAGTCTAATACCAAGTCATCCCAGAAAATATATTTACCAAGCCCAAGAATGGCATGAAGTAGATGCAAGTCAGGACAAGTTCATGGACCAGGTCAGGGCAAAGAGCTTGTGACACTTCTGGTCTAGATAGGACTGGGAAAGTCGCCTGTCTCCTGAATGACTTCCTAAAAACCTGAAGGCTATGTTCTCTATACTATGGTTCTGGACAATTTCCATCATGGATGCTAGCCTGCTGTTAGTGACAGTGAACCCGTTCTACAGCCATCTCACTGAGGCCATTATGCAGAATTCAGTCCTAGTATATGAAGAACCTTCCAGATGCCCAGTCTTAGCCAAGTGCCTTCTACCCATGGACAACCCTTCTTACATGCCGTTTTCAGCCACCTTTAGGGATCTCTAGGTCTCATTCAGCCCCATTCTTTCAGTTCAGACCTTGTATTTCCTCTGCTCATGATAGAAGTGTCATTACCTCGTCAGCCTCCCCGACAGTAGCTTACACCATGGACTTTTATCAGACTTGTGCCCTTCCAATGCATTCGCCTCCCCTTGCTATGCTGAGGGCCTGGAGAGCAGAAATCATTTACAATTCAGAACTAATGAGAAAGCACCCACCCTGTAAGGCATGACCAAGAGCGCTTTGGGGCCAAACTGAACAGACTCAGGGTCCACTTTCAAAATCCCCTTCATGGGCACAAACTTGTTACCCCTAAAATACCACAGAAGTACCTATTGTAAATCCAAGTGCGTGGTGATGCTCTAGTATTTGGTGACTAGAAGGAAACTGAAGAGGTACCTTTGATAAGTTAGTGCCATCGCTAGGGCCATGTTCTGACAATCACAGGATATCCGAGTCAATATAGGTATAGTCCTGAAAAGCTCAGGTCTGAGCAGACCCAAGACCAAATACTTCAAAAGTTACATCTGACCAATGCAGTCACCAGGTCTATATTGCCCATCAGCCACAGTAGCCAACTTCTACCACCCAGGGCACATCCTCCTTCAAAGACCAGCTCCAGATGAAGAGGAATCTCCTATAACACCAAGCAGAGAAGTCCTGACCATGACAAGGACAATAGGCAACAATCATGAGGTCTACAGGGGACTTGTTTAGAGCAGGCCTATCTGGTTCCTATAGCCCAATGCCCAAGTGAAGCCCACAAATACTTCAGGGCTTATGCAGGTTTTCAGGCTTTGACTTAGGGGAAGGCATGCCAATATTCAGTTATGTGAGCAGTATCCCAATCATGCAGATATTCCTGAGACCAAATGAAGGTAGATTGATATTTAACTATTTTGGTGATGCTGGGGATTGAACCCAGGGCCTCACATGCTGGGCAAGCAGTAAAACACTAATCTACATCTTTAGCCCGTAACTATTCAATACCATTGCATGGACAATTCTGAAACATGGAGGCAGGCAAGATGTTTTCCCTGGCCCAGGATAGTTGCCAAGGAAGCAAAGCTCACTGTGAGCCATGCTGCATCCCTAGAGTCTGGTTTAGATCAGCCATCACTTGCCTTATTTGTCGTCAATTTAAGCTGGGATAAACGCGGAGAGGCTCATTCCTACAGAGATCTCAAACAAAAAGGGTACTAGCCAAAAAGACTGGTATCTCTGAAAACAGGATGGAGGTCCCAAAGCACCTAGCAAAGGCTTCATCACCACCCCTTTCAGTACCGTCACCTCCCTGCTTCCAGCCACTTCTACCTATCTCACAAGGACAGTATAAAGCAGCATGGGGTCACCCAGGAGCCAACCCTGCAGCTTGTCAGCTGAGCTCTCCTTGGTAAGGATCTGTGGCTTCAGAATGAAGGGACTCAGTCCTGCCAAGATGCAAAAGAAACCTCATTCCAGGACAACAGATCCCAGGACACAAGTTCTAAGCTAAATCTGCTTTTTCCCCAGGACGCAGGACATACAACCTTCCCAAGCCAGACTTGGCACCATACCACTGGACTAGAAGATCCCAGACACACCTCTGGGCATTTCCCTCCATGGGAGCTGCGTCACCCTAGGTTGTGCCCTTTCCCTGGAGAAGCCACATACAGACCTTAAGAAATACAGCTGGGTCATCAGCTCAGGACCGTTATGGAGGGCCACCCAGCTCGAGAGCTCCTTGTGGGGCTGACTAAAGCTTCTGCTGCAAACGTCTTCAGTTCTACCCTGCCCTGTCTCACTTCCTTGCTTTCTTTCAGGTCTTGCCACCAAGCACACTTGCCAGTAACCCTAGTGTTGTGAATTGCCATCTTCCAGGTTGCTTCTAGGGAACTTCAACTCAGACCCTCCTCACATTCTCAGA
Organism: Geosciurus inauris; assembly: GCA_004024805.1. Lineage (NCBI taxonomy): Eukaryota > Metazoa > Chordata > Mammalia > Rodentia > Sciuridae > Geosciurus > Geosciurus inauris. The sequence goes on along the minus strand of PVHX01006530.1, from coordinate 19,546 downwards.
TGTAGGAAGTGAAACCTTTGATTCTTGGAGAGTGAGCAGGGATAAACCCCGGGGGGCGGGTAATAAAAATCTGCCACTTTTTCTTGGATCTCATTTGTTGCCACTATTGCTGAAAGGTTTGCTTTCTTTACTTTCCAGATTTGTTATTGGCATATCGGATTTTTTATTTTATATCCTGCAAATATACCAAATTTTAGGCCTAATAACTTCAGTAGCATGTTTAGCGTTTTTCTGTACTTAATATTCCATCATCTGCAAAGGATAAGTTTTTTTATAGATGGACTATCTTTGTTTTATTTTAATGTGGTGCTAAGGATCAAACAGTACTTCACATGTGCAAGGCAAGCACTCTGCCACTGAGCCACAACCCTAGCCAAGGATAAATTCTTGTTTATAATTTTGAATAAAAGTAGTGAAAGGGGCTGGGATTGTGGCTCAGGGGTAGAGCGCTTGCCTTGCATGCGTGAGGCACTGGGTTCAATCCTCAGCACCACATAAAGATATTGTGTCCATCCACAACTAAAGTATTTAAAAAGTGGAAGTGGGCATCCTTGTTCCAGACCTTAAATAGCAAGTTGTGTTTGCGCAGGATGCTATTAGTGATAGACTTTATAGGCTTCATTGTGTCATTTTTCCATAAAAAATTTGTTCAGTTTTTATCAAGGGATTTTGGATATTAAATTTTTTGTGTCTTAAGATTAGAGTCAAGGATAAAAACTTGGTTTGATGTATCAGTGATTTGCACATGTTGAACCATCCATTTGAGACAAACCCACTTGGTCATGGTGCATGGTATTTTTAGCATGTTATTAAATTAGGTTGTCTAGCGTTTTGTGGAGCACTTTTGCATCCATATTCATGGGGGCTATTGGCCTACATTGTGTTATGCCCTCTGGTTTTGGTATCATAATAATGCTGACCTCAGGTTTGAAAGAATTGCCTCTTCAAAAAGCAATACCTGCTCTGGTGCAGAATATGGTTTGTTCAAAGGTTCACATGTTGGGGGCTTGGCCTTCAGAGTGGTGTGTTGAGATGCTGATCCTATAAAAGGTCCAGTGGAGGGTGATTGGGTCATTGGGAACACTGCTAGAATAGTGTTCCCAAAACAGTGGTGCTCCCAAGGGAGGATGCTTTACAGAAGAGCCAGTGGTCTTGAACACTCAAAGCACAAGTTTATCTTCTACTCTGGTGATGGGCTTTGGGGCCAGGAAGGTTTTCTAGTAGAGAAAATTTCATTTTGTTGACTGGTTCAAGTTGACTAACAGGGGCCTTTTGGGAACCTCTTCACTTGTCAAGTATGGGAAGAAGTCACCTTTGAGGCATCTTAAGATTTGGGGGTCTCATGCCAAATGGGAGTCACATATATGCTTAACCAGTCACAGCTTAACCAGTCACAGTATGCAAGATACAATACTGCTAATAACCATTTCTGGCAATTAGTTGCTAATCTGGAGAATACCTTCCAACCCTTAGTAAGGACCAGTGTTAGTTGTGTCATGGAAAAGCCAGCAGTATACCCTTAGCTAACAGAACCTATCTCTGCCATAAGATCTACAAGATTCTTGATGCTATTGGCATTTCAGATCTCATTGGTTCACTCAGAGGTCAGCCCTGATGATCAGGAAGTAGCAAGTACTCTGGAAAAAAGACACCTGGGTGCCACATCGTGGGACTTAAACCTCAAAGACCCAGGGGTCAAACTTATGCTTTTAGGCATTTAGGGAAATCATTTCTAACTTCCAAATTAAACCATTGGTTACATCCTCTAACAAGATAGCTTCAAAGTCAGGCCCCCTTTAGAGTCTAGAAAAAGCATACACATTCAAGGTTATAGCTTTAAACTGTTGTTTCAGTGGGCTCTGGAGACTGCAAGCTTTTGACAAGACTCAGGAATCTGCAATTGATCTTGGCCTTCCTTTCGCCTTGCTTGCCATGGCATTAGCCAGATCCCTGGTGGGAAAAGTGCCAGGGGAGGCCTCTGTGCTGCATCAGTCCACACCATCAATAGAAGGCTAATGGGTTTGAAAGTCACTTCTAAGCATATTACTGTGCCTCCCTGTCACAAACAGTACACAACTTCCCAGCATAAGCTGGATTGAAGTTCCCTAAGGCATATAGTTCCAGTGGACACTGACAGTCAAGATAGTAATGTTCGCTTTGAGTCAAGCACTTTCTATCCCCTCAGCTCACTACTATAGCTTCCAGGAAGAGTTCAACAGGACAAAATCCTGGTTCATAGATGTATGGGCTTTAAAAAGGTAAACAAACTGAAAATGGACTGCTACAACTCCATGGTTCCTTTGAGTGTACCCAAAACTGAGACATCCCCTCAGTGAGCAGTTAAGTCAATACACCTGATCATCTAATATGAAGACGAGAGGCTTAAGACAGTCTCAATGGTTGGCTTGCAAGACATTCACCCTTTGATTCTACCTCACGGAAGGAGCATAACAGCCAACAAGCCAAGCTAGGAGTAGAAATTCCAGCTCCACTAACTTGGGACAACTTCAACGGAAAGCACTCTAGAAGCTCCCTGCCATCTTAGTCTGACATCTGCCCAAACACGCTTCCTTTTGCTTTTCTCAGATTTTAATCCCCGAGCATCTTTAACAAGCTCTATTTGTAATCTTGATTAAGTATCTCCTCAGATCTGAACTATGTAAATACCATGAAGGATCAGGAGGCAGAGACCCAGCATGATCCAAGCTGGGCAAGGAGTTGGGCTCCTGATACTTTCCTTCCACAGCCCATCCAGTTTCCAGCAGTCTCAAGGGAATGTTTTAGAAAAACCCAATCTGTGATGAGCACAGTGCATTCAAGTTGTGGTAGCTACTCTGAACTTCTATTGTATGGTACTATTTCAACAGAATAAGGCTTTGGAACCCAAGAGTGAAAATAAGTTTCTCTATCATTATCAGTGACCTAGTATTTGTGCCTTCCACCCACACAAATGTGTGTTCAGCGAGTCTAGATGTCCTTGTGCTTAGATGCTTCTACCAGGGGATACAAACTGTTGCCAGCTTACTTGAACTTCTGTCGCCAAGAGAACAGAAAATTCCTGCTGCATGATAAAGGAGAGGGAAAAATAGAACTCAATTTGCTGGGGAACATCTTGGTGCCTCCAGAATTAGTGTTGAAAGGGAGTGGTTGAGGGTAAGGTCATCAGGGGCTCAGACATGTTATAAAGGTCTTGGTTATCCACTGAGCAGTAGACCAACCATTGAACTGTTGGCCAAATGTGAACAGTGCTAGGACTGATGGAAGAGGATATTAAATCCATCTTTCAACGTGGTCCTCAGACCAGCTACAGCAGCGGAAGGGTTCAGAACTCACAGCTGCCCATTACAGGTAGACTCAGCAAAGTGCCTCTCATGTGTTCCTTTAGATAGAACATCTATTCTAGAAACTCAAGCACCTAGTGCAGAGCCAGACAGATGCCAACTGTTTATGGATTAGAAGAATTTGAGTATAAAAAGGACCAATCCTTTATCGAAGGTAGCCTCATCAAGGCTATGTCCTGGCAGTCACAGGATGCCTCCCAGACTTAAAGTACCCTGATCAAGTGCCCAGTGCAAATTCATGACCCACTCTTAGCTGACATCTACACAGATGGTCCAGGCATTTGTTCTCTCCAGCCACAGTGGCTTGTTTTCTGACCACAGCTCAGGGTGGACACGTTCTTTATGTCCCAAATGAATTGTAGTTCAATACCAATCAGATCCCAGACTAAAGTACAATGAGAAACAATTCCACAGTTCTTCATTTACAGATACTTCAAATGGGCCTACCTGGCTCACTTCATTGGCCCAAGTGAAGTTCACTTAACCTGCCCTAAGGTGATCCAAGTCACTAGCTCAGCCCACAGGTAATGTCTCAAAAGCAGGAATCCTCTTACCAACTGTTAGTATCAAAGCCAGACCTGAAGGTTGTGTGCTGGACTAGGACCCAAAGCAAGACTAATGAGGGGACTCCTTTAACAAGAGGCCTAGACACAAGGAACATACCTTATCAAGGATGGGAAGTGACTTCAGAACAGAGGAAGACAACTAGTAACCACATGACCATGAGTAGCCATACCTGCATTGGCATGAGTGTTTCCAAGCAAGGGAAATCAGGATTTCTGAATCACATTTCATGAAGCTAAGGTCAATGGTTAAAAGGTCTTGCCACGTGAACAGATAGGTCCAAAAGTTACCAGGGCACATGTCTGTTACACTATGCAAATCCCACCATGAATTCTGTGTATTATGTGAGGCAAGTGCAGTGATACCAGTAAAGCATTGGATTCCAACTTGGAATGAGGTGCACCTTTGCCTGCACCATAGGCCAGCTCTCCAGGGCACATGTGTTCAGACATGTCTACCTAGAAGTGGGTATGTTTGTCATCCTCTAAAGCCCCAGATTCCTCATACCAAAGATCAGCTTTAAGTAAGGCTCAGGACAGTTAGGAAACATTGCAAAGTCTTTAGTGAAGGACAGCTTTTATCTGACAGGTATTGTAGTGACCCGTGTCACAGAAATCTGGGATGAAGTTGAAGTCAAGAAGTCTCACAGGGCAAACGAAGATTGAGAGGCAGAGGAATAGGGATAGACACAGGCTGCCCCAGAGGCCATCATACACCTTCCAGTCATGCCCAGCTACTTGGTGATGGGGTGTCACCTGCAGGTATACTGGTGCCATTGTGAACTATTCTGCAGTTCTGGATGGTTTCTAGATCCAGCTCAGGCACTGAGCTGAGGTCAAACAAGCATCTTAGTTCCTGAAGAAAACCAAATGTGAGACTTAAGATCAGTGCTTTGTTTTTAAGTGGAGAAATTTACGTAGCTTCTTCCTGTGTCAAATGGATCCCTGAAGGATTTTCAGAAAGCCTAAGTATCAACTCCCTACAAGTGTTGCACAAGCCCTCCTTATTCCCAAGACCTCAATGAGAGGCACCATAGGGAGTATGGCTGTGACATCTTCCAATCATCGGCCTTGGTTCACTGCCATAATCCCTGAAGCAGGGCTTCAGAGTCCGTGTATTTCACAATCCAGGGCCTTATATTCTTGGAAGTAGCTACCTGGACACCATCCGAGAAGGAGACCTAGGACTTCTCCCTGAAGACATCTAACAGGATTCTCAGGTTTAAACTGACTAAAGAGATTGTCTTTAAAAGCTGATGAGTTTAAGCCATTCTATGACACAAAAATGCCCCATCACTTAGCTGTGCTCAAACTTCACTGGAACAATTTTATGTGAAGTTGCCAACATCCCTTCGAGTCAGGTGACTTAGTTGACCTGTTCCTCACAGCTCAACTACTACAAAGACCAGAGACCGGCTGAAGACTCATCTCTATTTCTAGCTTTTCCGTAAGTCTGAAAGGACCCCCATCCCTGTGAGTTGGTCTTACTGTTCCCATCACCCTAGAGCAGTCGGCACCCAGTTAGGTCCCAGCCTTGTTCACCTCACTGCAATAGAACCACCTCTGGGACAGTGCAGGTAGATGGATTCAACTACATCTCAGCTCACCCCTGTGGCAGGGATGGCAACAGCTTTCCCCAACCCTACTTTTCTTTCTCAGGCCTTCCACATGCGCAAGGTTTGAGATAATTGGGCAGTAGTTTCTACCTTATGCCACAACGCATCTAGTTGATGGATAGAAACTGGAGGCTTAACGGCTGAACACTGGCCAGTGACAACTGTCCTTTCCAAAAGGCCAAATAGGGATTGAGTGTGTCCATGTATAGGTTTCCCAAGGTCAGGCATTACTCAAGGATGGCTATCAGCAATTCAGTAGCTACTCAACTGTCACTCTTGCCACTCAAGGAAGATGCTTCTTCCCCCTGCATCTGGCCACACTAGCTGTGGCCTGCTAGCATGTGCACAAATTCAGACACTGTTGGGCTATATAACATGACCTCGACTAAGCTATTCAACAGGCAAAGAGGGATTTTTCAAAAGACAGGAGAGTTGATTTCCAGAAAGCTTTAGCTGAATTTAGAGGTTGTCCAAGGAGGCAGAGCCTCTAAGGGAACTTCCCTGGCCCCAGACCAAAGCCATCCCCAACTCTCCCCAGTGTGAGTGTTGATTCCATCATCCAGCCTCCCTCCAAGGAGATCCATTGAAGCACTACATGATACTTTTATTCCTAGGAAACAGCTCAGCTACCCTTCAGTGATTAACTTGTCTCCAGGATGCTTTCTTGCAATACAGGGAGAGATTTGTAGTTGTAAGCTTATGGAATGTGGCATCAAGAGTTAACAGACCAATTCAGGAAGCTTTTCCTGACCTCCATCCCCTACCAAGGACAGAAACGATGCTGCTCCTGAGCTGCAGTGCCTTTGTGTGATTAGCCCAGGTCATTTTTTAAGTTACTTTTAGCACGTAGCAAATAGTACATAAAGGAGTACCATGTGATGTTTCCATATATGCTTTTGTATAATGTTTGAATCAAGTTAAATATTTTTAGTCATGTTATCAAGGTAAGAGGGATGGAAATTCTAAAACTCCTGCCATGCACAGCACAACCTTACAGATCAAGAATGATGCAGCTAAATTAGTACAAAAGGGGGAAACCACCCAATTGGTACTTCCATAAAATATCTGAAGGCCCAGCCTTGGCAGTCTTCCCATAGGCACAGGTAAGATCTTTAGGATTTTGAAATATTTGTGACCTGAAGTATAAACAAGCCTGGCCCAATTGTCAGCAGAAGGGTAAGTCATCTTACCCATCTGTTTCCCCCCAAAACCTGCCATGTATGGCTTCTTTTTGAGTGTACAGTGAAAGTTAGCCATGAAAGTCCATGTCCCATTTCCTGAGTAGGGATAGATGCTGTATCATGAAATCAACCAGGGGGACCAACTAGCCCATCCACTGGGGTGATGGTTGAATGCTTGACTTAGACCCCAGGACCCCAACCTCTGTTCCCAAGTCCTTTTCTGTGCTTTGTTTATTCTGCATTCCTTCAAGTGGAAGCAGACCAGCACTGCTCACGGCCTCCGAGGAGTGAATTCAAACTAAGCTCTGGTACCTCACGAAGTTTTCTTTAGCCTCCACTATGTTGAAAAAACTCATACAGGTTAAACTTCAAGAGCAGAACTGAGTCCCTCACCCCTGCTGCTCCCCTGCATGGCTGGTGTCCTGAAAATTCTACAAGTGAAACTTCTGGTCAACATGGCCTGAGGTTATAGGGCCATTGCTTGGTGCACACGGACTACCTACACTCCTTAAGTGTGTGGTCAGCTTCAAATGGTTCTGTGCACAGCTGAGCTGACTGGGCCACCTCCAGAAGCTGCAATTGGCTGCTTTGTTCACCCCCCTACCTACCTGGCAGCTGCCACCAGTTGTGACTGATCTATATTGCAAACACTAGAGACTGTCCTTACAAGAGATGACCCTCAATAGGAACTTCAACCCTAGCCAGCTCCGATCTTTCACTGGAGAACCTCCAGTCCAGAATCCCCCAGAACTAAAGTCTGCTTAGATTCTAGCTTCTGCTGCCCTCCCCTCCATTGCTATTGTGTTCCTTTCAGTCCCACTGCCACAGTTCTGGGGAGCTTTTGTGCCTAGTACTGAGCACTACAGGTCTGGAGCAGCAGCTCCACCAAGGGGCACTTGTTTTGACCTTGGAGGCAGACAAGGTAACACCTTGGCTTATAGGGGCTCTCTCCATACCTTCAGCACCTCCCTTCCCCTTTTTTCATCCCATGCTGATTAGCTGTGCACCTGATACAGCAATGCCCCATTGGCTGTAACCTCAGGGCCATGATTGGTCCGAGGACCATATATAAGCTGTCACACTTCCTAAAATGGGTTCTGCATCTCCCTCCAGCAGAGCAGTTTTACTTAACCCCCCCGTGTCTGGGTGAGTGACTATGACCATCCACCCCATACCCTCACCCTGCAGGACTCCATATTGCCCTTCCTAAGGGGCCCATACCTTCATCTCCCATGGACCCCAGCTCAATGGCAGACCCATGTGAGGCACGACATGACAGTGGCTGAGTCTTTTCTGGCCAGGTGAGTGTAGGGCAGCAATTGCCAGACACGTACATAGCCATTAAAATATTCCATTCCTAATACCACATCTAGAGTTCTGGGGAGAATTCCATGAGGCTTGTCACTGACCCTGTCTCAACAAAAGCCACATTGGAACAGGGAAATATGGACTGAAAGGTGCTGGTCTATCTAACCCAGGACCAGACCTGGGGCCCTCCTAAAAGCAGTTTGTCAAGGAAATTCAAACTTGCATTATGGATGAAATGTCCTGCTTTGGGCTACTGGAGAGGGCCTTCAAAAAGCAATCTTGTGGTCAGGCAGAATGTCCTGGGACAGACCCTCCAGAAGTGGCATAAGCCTGCATTAATGGCAAGGATGACATGCCGTAGAGTCCAGTTTCAGGATCCTACATGTGGGACACGAAGTAAACTTCCTCAAATGGCACACCAGCACAGACACTTCAGTATCTGACCAGGGGAGCACAGGAAAATTCAAGGCAACTTCACCCAGGCCATGTCCTTCTGCAACTCAAGGACATCAAACCTTACCACAGAAAAAATATGCCCAGCTAAAGAGCTCAAATGCACAAAATCTGGCTAATGATCCACAAACTGACTTGTCTACTTCTCAGGGAGCATCAGCCTGAAGCCTATTCCTTCTGATCATAGCACAGGAGGAAATTCACCCCTATAAGAAAAATTAACACAGGGAAAGGGGTGGGAATCAGGAAGTTATGCTCAGACCTTACAAGACTGAGAAACCCATCCCAAGCCATGTACTCAAAGGTAGTAGTTGAATCAATTGGACCTCTGGTTCGTTTGTACACTAACCTACAAACACCTGAGCCACTGCAGGCCACAGGTGTCACCATGTCTTATAGTAACCCCTAGTCTTCCAGTATCACTACACCCTTGACAGCTTATAATAAGTCTCCCAATTTCTATTCCTCTAGTGAAATGGAGCAGTTATGCTGCCTCCACTTCTGAGGAGTCAGGTCACTTAAACCAGTTTTAACTCGAGAACAGTTCTAGGGCAGTTATGTCACCCAGATACAGGCTTCAGAAGCCATCAGCAGGGCATATTTGTGACCCAGCATCTGCCCAGATGTATCTGTTCCAGATACAAACCAATGTCCTACATAAGGATACCACAGCCATTCAAGATCAGCCTGCTAAGCAGGAAGTGGTCCAGGCTGGGATGTGCACAGCAAAGATAAAACGGCTCTGAGCTAGTTTTACAAGAGTCTCTGCTTAAATCTCAAAATGATAAAATGAAGTAAATCCCAAGCCCAGAGAGCCGAATGGAAGTATTTCTAAGGAATTAGAGGATTCTGAAGGAATTCACTTTACGATATTCTTGTCCCACTTTCAAAGTTCATCGAAAAGCACCCAGCTCTCCATCTACAAAAGCCTTGTGATAGAACTGCAGCAAGACACCTGCATGGTTCCTGCAGAGCTCAGTGCTTCTCCACTGGACTTTTTTCTTCCCTTTGAAATTAAGGCACCATGTCTGGACATCAACTAGAGGGTGCCACCAACATCTGGGAGGATTCAAAGTGCTGTTCATCTTGTGCAGAGGACAATTCCATAAAGGGAGGGAAGGGGACAGGAACCTGCTTCCCCAGCCCCAGACATCACAACTGATGAGGTAGAAGGATCCTCACCTGGCTGCCACCTGTGATGCGAAGTCAGTATTGACAGCTATCCAAGGCTGCACATGAGTACAGGTAATGCCTTCAACCTGTGCCCCTTCAACCCTGAGGGAGTGCAAAGAACCACCCCACAAGGTCCCCGAGGCTTGTTCTCCAGAGCTGAGAGGAGCCTCCTCTACCTGTTCCCCCCAGTGTGCCCGAGCACCATGCCCTCCTCAGCCACACTGCCGCCTTTCACAAGTGGTATTTAGATGTCACAGGTGATTGAGATTTGATGTTTCATTTTCAGAGGATATGGGCTATACGGTGGCCAGTGACATCTTGCAAGTTGTGACTAGTTTCCACCTGTCCATGCTTTCCACTGGGGCCAGATCTGAAGTGTCAAGCCCAGGACTTAGACTCCAGGGCCTAGCTATGGTCCCAGCCGGAAGCCCTTGCTCTGCGAGCTTCAGTTCACTTACACAAGTAAGCAGCAGACCAGCTTGGTCTAAGCCTCAAGGCGTGAGCCCACTCTAATCTAGTCAGAGCACCCACGAAATTATAGAACACTCTCCATGGTGATTTGCAGGCAAAACAATTTTTTGCAGGATGTTTCCACGTGGTGACTATGGACATTCAATATACTGCAGAATTCACTTGATGTCCAGCAAGAGGGAAATGCTGTAACCAGGCTGCACCTATCCACCCAAGTCAAATTTCACTGATGAAATCTCGCCCCATCACCCTAGATGCAAAATACCTGTAAAAGAGCTTAACATGATTCAGGGGACTTCTGAAGTTTTTAGAGCTCTATTGGGAAAATAGAATTTGAAAATAAGTTCATCATGAAAATGAAATGATCTTTTCCACAAAAGTTACTTTTACTAAATGGCCAACTGTATACTATAAATATTCACTCATGAATTTTCTAGGACTACATTGTTCTTTTGAGTAAGACTTGTACTTCTGATTATCAATGTTTGAAAATAGATTTGATATGAAATTTTCATTGTTAAATGGTTAAATGTCGTTGGGATGAACTAATGCAGTGGAACCACTCAGCCAAGTTCAATGATGAAGAGCCAATGTGCCCCAGCCAAAAGGTGGGACCTATAACAGTTTGAGGTGTGAATAAGCAACTGATAGTTTTCCAATATTCCACTTCAAGTTAAAATGGTATTGCTTTGTTGAAATTGTCAAATGCATGGATTCACTGATTTGTGAAGAGATCAAGTTTGATTAGAGACATCTTAGCACACCTAAGAACCCATCAGGAAGAAAGCTAACATTCCCAGACATGCTATTATCCAAGATAATGTTCGACTTAAGCCATATTATCCATGACAGACAAGCTATGTTAACATGGTCAGTATGTAACACTGTTTGGTACCAGGGATTAAACTCAGTGGCGCTTGGCCACTGAGCCACATCCCCAGCCCTACTTTTATTTAGGGACAAGGTCTCATTGAGTTGCTTAGCACCTTGCCATTGCTGAGGCTGGCTTTGAACTTGCGATCCTCCTGCCTCAGCTTCCTGTGATGCTAGGATTACAAGCGTGCACCATTGCACCTGGCTAGTACATAACACTTTAAGTATTTCTCTAAGTTGTCAAGTGAATCCTGTCACTTGCATATGAAAGGATGGCGTGTTTGCACCATGTCCTATTTAAAGGAAAGCTTCTAAATATGTGGATACTATTGTTCTAGTATCCTATTCATACAACCTATTTGCATCAAGTATATGTAAACTAGATTTCCAACCTATTTTAATACATGGCATTATTCAATGATTCACAGAAAACTTTGTTAACACGGACTGGGGTCAGACCCTTGGGGACAGGTAATTCTGCAAGGAATCAGAAGTGTCCCTTCCATAGCTGAATTCCCATACCTAACTCCTGAAGCTCAAGCAAGACCAATATGAGCAGCCTAGAATGGAATAAGTACCAACAAATCCCTTCCATGCTAGGCAGTTTTCCATTCAGCATGAAATGGAGCAAAAATAGATCTTATAAAAACTTGGTGAACAGGGGCTAGAATGGAGGTGGAGGTACTGGCCATATAGTAAATGCTGGAGAGGGGCTAGGAAATGTGCTGTCCCTTCAAGAAGCAGTGTCTTCTGTTAAGGATGCAACAGGTACAGCAAGAAGCCTGCAGCAGGGCTGACCCTCTCCATGTGCTCAGTCTACTAAGTGACTAAGGGCACAGCTAAGGGCAAGTTACAATGCAGTAATGATCAAATGCCAACTAGTCACCCCTGAAAATGACACCAAGGTATCATGGGACATCAAGCCAATGTATATTGAGAAATTCATGACTACATCATATCTAGATCACAACACATGGCTTTAGTCACTATCAGTCCAATAAGCCTGACCAAAAACCCAGATCTGAGCAGTCACCAGGACTATCTTGCCCATCAGCCACAGTGGCCAACTCCTACCCAGGGCCCCTGCTCCTGTTAGCCAGCTCCAGGCTGAAGAGCCTGCTGTGACCAAGCACAGAAGGCCTGACCACGGTAGGGACAATAAGCAACAGGATGAGGACTACTGTGTCTACAGGGGACTTCTTGGCTAAAGATAGTCTGCATGGTTCTTGTATCCCATGAACTCGAGGTTGCAAGGGTTCAGTCTGATTTGGATGCGAGTGAACTGACAATCACTACCAAATCACTCAGTCCTGAGACCAAGAGATGGATATTCTCACGACCTCTGACAGGAGCACTCTGGGCAATTGACAAGGCAGGCCAATTTCAACTGACGACTAGATCTCATGTGATCGTGACCAGAGAAGGATCCAAGTTCACTTGGAGCCGACATGTGTTCCTGGCATTTGGCTCACTTAAGTTTAGTCCTTTCATCTGATATCACCTAGGATATAATGGCTTAGGGAGCTTCAGACTCCCAAAAGTAGTAAAAATGCTAGTGATTCCTGGAAATGAGGTCTTTTTAAAAAATAACCTAGCAAAGCATCTTCAGTCTAGTCAGCTCTTGCCTCTGCTTCCAGTTACGTGTGCCCATCTCACCAGGAGAGTGCAAGCAAGTGTGGGGTCACCCTGCAGATTGTCACATGTGCTTTCTTCAGTGTGGCACTGGAATTGAGGGACTGATGTAAGCGCCTCAGGAAAAAGATCCTTGGGTTAAAAGTTTAAGGCCAGGTCCGCTTGTTCTTGGAAAGACATGATACACACCCTAAAGTGGATCTTGAATCACAACCATCCCTGGACTGGGAGGGTGGAGATACTCATCCCAATGAGATCTGCTTCCTCCAGGTTATGCCTCTTCCCAGGAGGGGGTGGTGGTGGGCATCAACAGATAGTGTAGGGGTATAAAAACCCATTCGGGCAGATCCATTCAGGGCAGCCAAGGGCCACCTGCCTCCAGAGCTGTTTATGTAGATAGTCAAAGCATCCGTTACGTGAGTGTCAAGTTCAACTGTGCCTACCCAAACTTTCTTTAGGTACTGTGACTGCACAGTCAACCTAGCATGTACAAGTTGCCATCTCCCAGCCAGCATCAAGGGAACTCACTTCACTGTTCACAGCCTTTGACAACCATATACATGATATAGGAAGGAAATCTTGTTTTTCAGGCAAGATGTTAACTAGCCTCAGTCCTCTGGGTTTAATCAATTTATGACAATTGCTTTTGGTTAAAGGAAAAGCACTGACAACTGACCGTATTGACTGAGCAAAGGTTTTTGTAATGTCAATTCTAAAGAGTCCCCAGGGGTAGGACTACTTCCTGAAAATAGTAAAGAAACCAACATGGAATGGCAAGGCCTCAGCCAGCTTCCTCCTTCCAGGTTCTAAGAGGGGACAAAGCTTTCTGTACATATGGCACCCTTTTTCCCAACCATGATAGGGAAAGTACAGAAAGTCACTCACTGAACGTTGGTGATGAAGAAACTCCAGATTCACATTAGCAGTATGCGGGACACTGGGCATGGTTGGCAAGTGTTTTGTATATAAGTGTTTTCATAGAAGCATTAAATCTGTTCAGGTTAATGACAATTGGTTTTGTATTTATTAGTCTTGAGTTTAGTTTCATAGTATCCACATCTGAATATTTGGAAGTTTGGCTGTTGCTATTTAAACCTTGTGGCAAGTCACAGTAATTCAGTTTTAGCAAGTGTTGCTTATACCCATTCCCTATTCAAAAGTTTACTTTTGGCCTTGCCAAGTGGGATGTTAAAGTTGTATTTTGAATCAAGCTTTTGACTTTATAGTGCGAGTTAAAGACAAACTTGTGCCTCAGGTCACGAGTGACTGAGATGCCCACTTGACAGAACGTTGAGTTTGCCTGCTCAGCACAGTACCCAACGGGGGCAGATCCCACACTCCTCATTGCACGTCTCCCCAGGCAGTTCAGAAGGTATAAGGAGAATGTAAGCACAGGGTGTGACTCTGCAGGGAGGGGAGGCACAAGCACAGGAAAGATTCAATGTAACCCTCAAAATTCATCCATTCTCAGCCCCTAGACAGCTGATGGAATGTTTCTAGCCTAGTGGATGAGAAATATCCTCTGGCACCACCTGGTGGCCACAAGGCAGCACAACAGCAGACATGGAGCCCCGAAGCCCTGGAAGCCCAATTCTGACCTCAGCCCTACTCCAGGTGGTCCTGTGCATCCAGGAATCAAGATCTTCACAACCTGTCCCACAGGGAGGAACGGACATCCCACTATGAGGAAAGCAGCTCAATTTGGGTTGAGAATCAGACGGCAGTTGCACAAGATCAGGAGGTAGCAGGCCCCAGTCACAGGGACCTCTCAGCCTGCGAAGACCCACACCTGACAGTGTCAGGAGATGTGCCCACTCCAGCCCCACCAGACAGTTCTAGGTTCCCTGTGCAGAGCTGCCTGGGCCAAAGCTTCTCACCAAGCTCTGATCTGAGGAATAGATGTCACACAGGATTATACTTGTTGAGAAAGGAATTACTGATGAGGAAAAGGCCAATTTTAAGCATACTGAAGGATTCCTGCTAAAGTCACTTCCTAGAACTACTCCTCAGTCCGAGGTAAGATGTTTCCATCACATCCCTTATTCTTGTATCCAAGAGGATATGTCCACCTGCCCATGCAGCCAGGCTGCTCAATCTCAGCCAGACTCAGACGTTGTGTGTGTTCAAGACTTGAAATGAGCTTTACCACAGTTTCTAGAAATCAGACCGCAGAACCTTTCCCACTGGGTATAACCAGAGCCATATGGTCCCCCTACTGACACTTTCAGGCCAATACCACACCATCTGTAACAGACCTCCAGGCTTCGTGGAAATCAAAGTTACCAGTTTTGAACAGGAAGATGCAAAGCTGAATGCAGAATTCACACCTGAAATGTCCCGTTTCCACTGAGCACTTCTTCCACTGGCCCCCAAAACATGCAGGCTCTTGTGACCTATGTTCCAGGTGTTCACCTTGGTCCCATTTGGATTTGTGCATTCCCTCCGAGATCCAGTGACCACTCAGTATTCCACCTTCCTGGATTCTGTTCTTGCTATGTGAGCCCCTCCCACTGATGTGCTCCAAGGAGGTCCAGTACTACCTGGGATTACCAAGTTTCTCCTGAGTGCCATCTTGGTCCATCCCTTCAACTTTGTAGCTTCTCAAACATGCCTACTTGTATTCCTGTCAGCTACACTCTTGCTTGCTTTCCATCAGCCTCAGGGCTGTGCTGGCCCTAGTTTAACCAATGCAAGCCCAGAGCCAGCTCACCACATGATCTGGCTGAAGCTCACTGATTACAAGCGATCCTACAAGGAACTTCCAACCATCTGTCTCAGCAGCTGGAGGAGCTAGAGATGAAATTCATAGGCAGGAAGACATTGAGGAAAGATACTAATATTCTGGGACTCTTCCAGGTGAAGATTCATCTCAGCTTGGAATGTCCAGGAAGATGGAGATGTATCCTTTAGCATTCAGGGAGCTGAATGTCAAGCTGAGCAGAACTTTTAAATCCTCTCGTGGATCCTACCTGCAAGTGGTATGGTCCTGAAGACTCAGGCTAGACAACCTGCTTAGGGTCCTCAGTCACTGAACAAGCAATGTGAACCATCTGCTTGTCACAGGAGGCATTCATCGTTTAATACAGTGACCATTCACCACCTGGAGGTGAGGCTTCAGAAAGCAATGATTGCAGAATCAAGTAGAATACACTTTTATATGAATGCTCCAGTTTTAAGTCAGTTTCATGCAAGACCAGTGTACAAATACAATTGTTTCTAGTTTCCTTCCTTAGCAGGAGTTAAAAGCGGACCAGAAATACAAAGGCAACGTCCACACCAAGGTGCATCAAGTGATATTTGATCCCACAACCCTGCCAAAAGTAGAGCTAACCATTCAATGTTTTCCAGGAAAGATTCAATGTCTTTATACATGAAATGTACCCAGTCACTTGAACAGCAAAGTCAAAAGACCAAACCAGCCAGCAAATTTGGTTCTCCCAAGTCTGTCGTCCCAGGGCAAAATGAATAAATGTCTCAGATGCAAGAAGCCATGATGCTTAATACAAAGTCCTCTATATACAAAGTCAAAGCACTTCATGAAGATCTTTAGTCATAATTCAGACTGAAGTTCAGAACTGTGGGCTTTATTACAGCTAACCCTGATGAAGCCAAAGAAACCTAGTTTTACTGCCCTACCCAGCCACGTGCTCCTGAAAGTGGGCGAGTTCAGCCTCCCAGAAACCCCAGTGCAGGACAATGATTCTGGGGATCCAGCTGGAAATGGGGAGCGGGGAGTAGATACAAGTTGCCACCCATGACTGCCCTCCACCCCAGGAGTGGAATTCTCTTCCATCTCTTTATGGACAATCCTCTTGTCCATCTGGCCAAGGAACCCAGCACATAAAGCATTTGCACATCAGCTGTGTCCTGCAAAAAGCACTAGATAAACTCCTTTAGAGTATGTGCCCACAAGTCTAAGGCAACTGGTTCAGTCCTGGGTAGAGGGCATGCCATCAGGCCATAGAAACTTCCCCATGCTACAGCTGGTCCTGGTAGACCACACTTCTCTCAAGTGTCATTAGCCAAGCACACTACCATGGAGTGACCAGAGAAGCATAGCTCCCCCTTCCAGATGTCTGATCATTCAGGTGGTCACTTTAGTATCCTTGGAGCACCCAGAGATCCCACAGCATGTTATTTGGCTACATTTTAGTGGGAGACAACCTCCAGCATACCTCAAATTATGAAATAGTTCCTAGATGTCAAGTATCCATTTCAGAAGCACACAGACACCCTGCCCTAGCGTTATGGTTGAAATGCAAGTTCTCCAAAAGCTGTGAAAATGAGTTCAGAGGTGAAAGAATTGGGCTGTGGATCTTAATCCATGCAATGATGACAGGGAATAGTGGTGACTAGGTAGGGTGTGGCTAGAGGTGGGTCCCTGGTGGTGTGCCTTTGGGGCATCTGAGGCTTTTTACTTTCTAGTGCCACGTCCCAAGTCTTTCTTCCAACACACTATTCTGCCATGTTCTGTCTCACCTTGGGTCCCAACGGATGGGGTCAGCTGTCTATGGACAGACCTTGGAAACCATGAGTCACAAACTTCCTGTAAAATTGTCCTTGTCCTGTCTTAGTGACAAAAACCACCTACCCACACAACCTAAAATACCTGGGTAGTAGGGATAGAGGAAGTGCACTCCTGGGACTTGGCTCACAGCCTGACAAGCCACTAAAAAGGTCCTACCCTAGCTCAGTCACCAAATGTGCCTTATCCACCCTAACAGTGCAGGTACAGAACCAGGCTGTCAAATGCAAGCATATTAGATGCTTCCTAACAGTTCAACACCCAACCTTGCAGGCAGCCAGTAAAACCACTTTGTTCCAGCAGGCCATCCTGAGGCTTCCCTGCAGGAGCTAGGCTCCCTTCCCAGGTAGGGGCCTTTAAGGCCAAGAAAGTGCCTATACACTTGCACCAATGAGACTCCTTTCCATTTCGGTTAGAGTCAAAGTTCCCCAGGCTGGCATCACTTGACGGTTGGGGCCCTGGATGAGGAAAGCAGCATGAGGTCAAGACCTGCTGGGCTCTGGATGAGGCCCCCTGCCGATGACTGCAGCTGCAAGGATCTTCTCTCCAGGTAAGCTGGTCTCCCAGCCTCCTTGCCTCCCTGCCCCTGTAGGCAGGCCTCCCTCCTCTCCATCCCCTGGCCTGCTTTCTCTTTCCTCTCTTTTCCTTTTTCAGTCCTCATTTGAGTGGGGGCAACAGGTATGAAGAGGTGCTGTAGTGATAGAGGTTCAGTCCCCTCACAGGTGGCTCTTGCCAGGCTGACCACCCCAGAAGCCACCAGTGAGGAAATAGGACTGATCCCCCTGAAGAAGTTGGCGGGCTTCAAGTCCCGATACATGAAAGGGTTCAAGTCCCCTACTGGTGTGGCATATGGAAAGATTCAAATCTCATCTTCCTCTCCCACTCCAGCTCATGAAGTCTACCACTTAAGTCTCTTCCTTGCAAAACACCAGGTCTGTAGAACTCCTGGGAACGGGTGGCACAGAAAGTATTCAGATTCTCCCTCTTGGTACCTCTTTTCTAATTGGAGAAGTTTACAGTATTGTTCAGTTAAACCACTATTGTAAAAATGAGTCTTCCCATTTTCTCACGTACAGCCTGTCCATCAAAACCCTGAACTCTGGATCAAAGTTTATGTAACTAGTCCATCTGAAGTAATTCTAGATGACCGGCTCTTCCATGCCCCTCACCCAAGGACAGACTCAGGATCACCTGACCTGTCACTCCCCGGGGTCCCCACTACTGCATCCTCCTGAATGGCATCAGTCCCTGTCTGCTACACCACCCTAGGAGGCCACCTTGGCCTCCCATGGGGTTGCATTCTGAGACAAAGAACCATTTCATTTTGTTTTACCCAGAAATATCTAAGGGGGGCATACTAGACTCCTTTCTGCAAGATTAACATTAAAAGATTTCACTTATTCCAGGATGAACTCAAATTTGTCTTAGTCTGGTACCTGGCATGATCAGTCTGCTCATTTCAACTGCACAGGAGGCTGAAATCACTGAGGGGCTGATGGACATATTGTGCCCAGGGAGTAGTGCATACAAGGTGGGGAGTGACCATTCCAGAGGACCTGAATGGGATTGGTCATAGGGAGTGAACAGGACAGAAGATGTATAGCTTACCTGTAAAGTTATTAAGTCTGAGAAATTACTCAAAGGGATGAGAGTCCAGCCATATTCCTAGCCAGGCTGGCAGGGGCTTTCAGCAGATGCACTAGTGTAGATACTAATGCAGAGGACAGAGACCCTGGTGGCCATGGATCGCAAAAGTTATAGAACAGGGACAAACTCCCATCGCTATGCTGGTTAAGGATGACTAAGGTGTCAGGGCAGTGAAGACAAACCAAATAGGATCAGTTACCAAATAGAATAACCAGCATTTGGGTGGCTTTAATCCAATCCCCATGGATACAACCCTGGAAAGAGCCCTCCTAGAAGCTGAAAACTCCTGCAGCCCCCAGGGCTCAGCACACTGGTACAAGATGAAAATGCCCTGATGGCTTCTGCCCAGGTTGACCAAGTGGCAAGACCAAGGACCCCCTTGGCACTGCTGGAAAGATGAATCTGCCATGAGATCACAGGGCCCCAGCACCCTCGCAGCTGCAGGAACCCAGAGCAACATCACCTTGGAGGAGCCTCAGATCACCCTTGGAGTGGCAGGTAGAAAAGTCTGGTTACAGCCTACTGTCCCGATTCGGTCCACTGGGCCTCTATCAAACTGGTTTCTTTTTTTTTTTTTTTTTGGTACTGGGGATTGAACTCAGGGGCACTCAACCACTGAGCCACATCCCCAGCCCTATTTTGTGTTTTTATGTAGAGACAGGGTCTCACTGAGTTGCTTAGCGCCTCGCCGTTGCTGAGGCTGGATTTGAACTCGCGATTCTCCTGTCTCAGCCTCCCTAAGTGCTGGGATTACAAGCGTGAG
>PVHX01006529.1:74745-99947 GCA_004024805.1 Geosciurus inauris | reverse complement strand
TTAGCTGGCTGATTGCCACCATTGGTCCCTGAAACTCTGGGATTCAAAGCCCTCCTGTACATTTATGTGTATTAATCCAGCAGGAACAGTTACCATTATCATTTCTGAGCTACAGAGAAAAGTGATCATGGAACTCCTCAGAGATGCTGGAGATCCCCTCACAAATTAGCTTCCCACATTTGTGGAGAAAAGTGTGTCCACTCAACTTTTCCTAAGAAGGTGAGCAGGTCTTAAGTGACAAATACACTCTGGCATCCCAATCTCAATAAGTCTTTTTTTTTTTAATATTTATTTTTTAGTTGTAGGCAGACAGAATATCTTTATTATTTTTTATTTTTATGTGGTGCTGAGGATCGAACCCAGTGCCTCACGCATGCTAGGCGAGCACGCTACCACTGCGCCACAACCCCAGCCCCCTCAATAAGTCTTTGAATCTCTTTCTCTATAATATGTCAAGGGCAACTCTGGCATTTCAACTTCATTTACCACAGGCCACCTTTTGGTCCTAATTTTATCCAGCCAACTAACCAAACTGTTATGACCCTTTCTAACTCCTCAAGCTGCAACATTAGATCAAGGATCTCAGCTTAGATCTGGATGTGGTGGCTAAACACTTATCTCAGCTTCTTCTTTTTTTTTTTTTTTTTTTTTGGTACTGGGGATTGAACTCAGGGGCACTCGACCACTGAGCCACATCCCCAGCCCTATTTTGTGTTTTATGTAGAGACAGGGTCTCACTGAGTTGCTTAGCGCCCCGCCATTGCTGAGGCTGGCTTTGAACTCGCGATTCTCCTGTCTCAGCCTCCCTAAGTGCTGGGATTACAGGCTTGCACCACCGCGCCCAGCTTATCTCAGTTTCTTGAGAGGCTGAGGCAGGAGGATTGCTTGAGCTCAGGAGTTAGAGGCCAGCCTGGGCAACATAGTGAGACTTCATCTTAAAAAAACAAAACAAACAACACAACAACCAAAGGATCTCCATTTAGTAATTCAATATTAACCAGTCTAGCTTGATCCAACTTTAGGTCCAACTTTGTGTCCCTTCTAACATTATCCCATACCCTTGCATATCCTTTCCCACCTATATTCCCTGGATTTCTGTCTGTGTAAATTGGAAAAAGAATGTAGTTTCTTTGGAGGTTAGTATACCTCACATTTAGAGGCTGGCACTTGAATATAGTTATAGGCCTAAAAGCAAAGGAGTGGGGGGTGGGGTCCTCAGGGGAATCACCTTTGTCTCACAGGGCAGCTCGCTCGGAGGAGGCCATGAACGTTTCCCCAGTTAAAGCAGGGTTTGTCTCAGAAGGGTATGGAAGGATTACTTCCATTGGCAAAGAAAACTCAGCAGAATCTAGGAGTTCAATGTCTCCAGCCTCATTAGGATCCTGCAACCTGTCCCCATTCATATGTTCAGGATCTCATCCCTTCTTAATAAATTCCCTCACTTTAACAGGAGCACCTTGCTTGGCTGGGATTCTGTTTGCATTGTCATCTAGCCACTTGTAGGATGAGATTCTGGGTTTGGTTTTCAGCAGCCTCAGCTTGGTGGGTACAGGAATATTATTCAACAATAAAACGAAATGAGACAGCAAGTCATAAGATTACTAAGTAAAAGAATCCAGTGTGAAAAGTATATAATTTCAAATATATGGCAGTCGGGAGAAGGTAAAACTATGGAAGTAGTAAAAAGTTTAGTAGTTGTCCACACTTCAGGGGGAAGGAGAAAGGGAAGGTGAAGCACAGGATTTTCAGGGCAATGAAACTGCTCTGTAATGATGGACACATTTGTCAAAATCCAAACAGTGAGCCTAAAGTACACTATGGTTTTTAGTTAAGAAGTGTAATATTGTTTCATTGATACTAAAATTTCTAAAACACTAATGCAAGGTGTTAATAGAAAAATTGGGAGTTGAGGGGAAGAAGTTAGGGGATTTATGGGAAGTTTCTATATTCTCTATACAAACTGCTCTAAAAATTAAAGTCTATTAATTTTTTAAAATTCCTATCAATTTTAGAGGTCTGCTGTCAGCATCTAGCCAGTACCAGAGCCCCTCTGCCGATGGTTTACCCTGATGACACCCTGCTTCTTGAAGGTTTCTTCAGCTGCTTCAATGTTCTCATCCTGTGTGCAGGGCCAGCTGACCACACCATGCAATTAGCACCCACAGGAGTAACTTTGACCAATAAGGAAAGGGAATCAGGGGATCAACACCCTGGCTTTCTCATTCCTGGTGGGACTGCTCTGAAGTGTGCCCTGCAGTCTGCCAGATGGTACCAGTGGTGGTACCCACAGCAGTAACTACCCACTAACACATCATGCAATGACTTTCCTGTCTCCACACCTTACTCTTCTATCTTCTCATTGTGCTTCCTGGGGCCCCAAATTTGTCTGAGGCTGACTTTAGAGAAAACCCAAACCAAGACAAGGTAAGATTGAAGATAGATGCTAGTAGCTTTGCTTCAGAATCTCTGCAAAATTTCTAAATGCAGGAGGAGGAAAGAGAAAATGGAATCCATGGGTCACAGTACCTCCAGCTAAGCTATAGCCCAGCAGAACCACAGTGCATTACACCACTAGCTAACTCAAGGATATGCACAGTTCACCCAGGCATATGGGCAACAGAGCTATGGAGCTCAGACCACTGCCACATAAGGGCAGACTACATATGCAAGTTCTAATGGACAGCCTCCCACTGGTTATACTACCCCAACTGCCCCCAGGCAGACAGCCAGCCTGTCCAGGGGTACAGCATCATGCTTATGACCCTACAACTGCTACAATCGCCACCACTCAGACCTCCTATGCTACTAAGTCTGCATATGACACTCAGGCCACTTACCCAGCCTCTGGGCAGCAGCAGGTAACCACACTCCTACAAGACTGCAGGATAGTAACAAGCCCGTGGAAACTAGTCAACCTCAGTCTATCACGGGGCATTATATCAGCTCAAGGATACAAAGTAACTACAGTTATCCCCAGGTTCCTGGGAGCTACCCCATGCAGCCAAAGCACCTTCATCCTGTCCTCTACACAACCAACCAGCTATGAGCAGAGCAGTTACTCCCAGCAGAACACCCTGAGCAACTGAGCACAGTGGCTATAGTCAATGAAGCTCCTACGGGTGTAGCTGCCTACTAGTTACCCCCCCAATACACACACCGCCACTGGATCCTACAACAGGGCTCCAAGTCAGTACCTCCAACAGGACAGCAGCTATGGGCAGAGGAGGTCATCCCCACAAGACCCCCGGGTAGCATGAGTATTTATGGGCAGGAATCTGGAGGATTTTCCTGATCCGGAGAAAACTGGAGCATGAATGGCCCTGATAACTTGATCATGGAGGCAGGAGCCCAGGTGGGTGAGGAGAAGGATGCGGTGGGACGAGAAGGCTTCAATAAGCCCAGCAGACCCATGACCAGATCTTGACGATGACCCTGCCTACAGCGCAGTTTATGAGCAAGGATTAAACGAGAGCATACTCTCCATGATCTGGCGGACTTCTTTAAGCAGCGTGGTCTTAAAATGAACGAGAGCACTGGGCAGCCTGTGATCCACGTCTACCTGGACAAGGAAACAGGAAAGCCCAAAGGCCACGCCGCAGTGTCCTAAGAAGACCCAAAGACTGCTGAGAGAGCAAACTGAGAGTCTTTCTTGCTCAGAAGAAACCTCTGAGGAACGGCATGCAAAGTGGCATGCCAGCTGGTGACGGCCAAGGGATGCCACCACCATGCCCCGGAAAAGGGCCGGGGTTGCCGAGGGAGGAAGGAATGCCCAGCACCAGGCTGGAGACTGGCGGTGTCCCAGTCGGGGTTGTGGAACCCAGAACTTCTCTTGGAGAACAGAATGCAGCCAGTGTGACAGCCCCGAGCCTGAGGGTGCCCTCCCACCACCCTCTCTGCCCCGGAGGTGGTCGTGGCAGGGGCTGCCCAAGTGGAATGCAGGGAGGAAGAGGCAACCTCACAGATGATGGTGGACCAGGTAGAATGTTCACAGGTGGCCATGGTGAAGACAGAGGTGGCTCCCATGGTGGCCGTTGCATGGACCAAGGTAACTTTGGCAGAGGAAGGCAAGGTTGATAGATGGGAGGAAGAGGAGGAGGACAGGGAGAACCTGGAAAATGGAAGAAGGTCAGCACCATCAGGAACGCAGACTGGGGCCCATTAGAGCAACCCCCACAGGGTGGCATTGACCAGCAGATTTAATTTTTAAACCAGAAAATGTTTTCAATTTATAATTCTATATTTATATTGCTGACCACAACATTATGATTCTTCCTCATTTGTACTTTAGTACTTTCACCATTTGTAAAGAAACATTGAAACAAGTCAAAGGGCCTGGCGCAGTGGCACACTCCCAGCGGCTTGGGAGGCTGAGACAGGAGGATCGCGAGTTCAAAGCCAGCCTCAGCAACAGAGAGGCACTAAGCAACTCAGTGAGACCTTGTCTCTACATAAAACAAAAAATAGGGCTGGGGATGTGGCTCAGTGGTCGAGTGCCCCTGAGTTCAATCCCAGGCCCCAAAACAAACAAACAACAACAAAAACAAACACAAGTCAAATGGTAGTGTGCTGGGGGTTTTGTTTTGTTTTGTTTTTCCTTCTTTTAATGATTTTTTTTTAAGACCTACTAACCCCTGTGAACATGCTAAGTGTCATTGTGGAGAACCAAGAGGGGCCACCAACTATAACAATGTTCACAGTTGAGATTTTTTTAAAAAAATACAATCCCAAGTGTTTATAAACAACAACAACAACAAAAATCTCCAAATGCCTTCTCATTGTTTTTTTCTCAAAATGCATATGATTTTTACGGGAACGAGCCTTAGAGATAAGGGGATTTTTTTTTCTTTTTTCATTTTTATTGTTTTCCTGTTTTAATTATCAATATTGTTGCAGTTTTGTTTTCTACACTTTCCATTGCAAATGCAGTATTTTAATTGCATTATGGATTGAAAAGCTGCTCACAGGCTGGCCTGAGACACCAACTGTAACACTTTTTCGATAGGAGGGTGAATTACAAATGCAAAGAAACAACTTTGGAAACTAAGTTTGGGAGCATGTAATTTGAGTACTGTCTTCATGCCAAAAACTTTAGGTGAGAGATACAACACAAATTGGCTCACTGCTGCTCGTGACAATGTCTACCATTTTTAAGTGTTTTAGAATTTTTGCGGTTGTTTCTTCCTTTTTGAAAAAATTTATTTTGATTGCTTGATAATAGCCACATTTAGGAGCTTCCATCAGTTTCCCTGCATCTGCTCGCAATTGGCATCCTTCCATTTTGCTTGGATAATTCTGTTGCGTCGTATCTTGTGGAAATAGCTGTTCCTGGCAAAACTGTTTAGTTTATCATTTACTCAAAACATTTGCACAGTTCCACTTGGTTAGAAAGCAAAAAGGGGGATGATCATTTTTGCATAAAGAAGTTAAATCAAGGAATGCTGTAAACCATGAAATGAAATTTAATTAAATATTGGAAAGACAAACACTTCACCATGAACAGACATTCTTTAAATAATGGTTAAATGATACACAAGAGAAATTTCTCTTTTACTTATAGAAAGGATTTTGTGGCAACTTTATAAATGTTTTCAAAGATAACGAATGCATGCTATCAATGTGTAGTTTGCTCATATGTGAAGATGTCATAGATGGGATTTCTCAGACTTTGCCACTGAAATCTCTCCCATAACAGTCGAAAACAAGCGAATTGTTAGGGTTGGGTTGAGTAGCTTGCCGTCTCCTACCTTCTACTCCTGCATTTATGTGCACAGTGAGTTCACTTCCCACTTATTTAATTTATGCTTATTTTCATGTTAGGGTAAGACTGTCCTCTGAAAAGTACCTCACCAACTCTGAAGTTCCATGAAGACACAATCTACCTAGACTGCACCATGAGCATCTCAAGTGGTCCAGTAAGTACCTTCTCTAATTTGAGGACAATACCTCAATGAGGTATTAGAGAATCTAAATCCCACTCTATATGGAGGTGCTAAGAGGTACCCAATGTCACTTGACAATGAGGACACTTGGAAGGGCTACGTAGGAGGCCATGCAAGTTTTAGCAAACATTTAACAAGGAAGTCAACAGTTTCAGACCCAAATCAATGGACTTGAGAATCTGGTTAGGATTCTGGGATGTCTATAATGTTTTTTTTCTTAAATAGCTGTACAATACATACAATTCAATACTATATAGTTATATGAAGTGTACTATGCAATGTTTTTTCATACATTGACAGGATTGTGCAGCCATCACCAAAATCTAATCTACTTTAATCTAATTGGAATATTTTCATTTCCCTGAACCCAGAAAAACCTTGCACCCATGAACAGTCACTCTCCATCACCCTCCCAACCAACCCCCTACCCTAACCAACAATTAAACTTCTTTCTGTCTGTATCGATTTGCCTATCCTGAATATTTCATATACGCAGAATCACATAATACGCCAGCTTTTATGACTGGCCTTTTAAATTTTAGCATATTATCAGGTTCTTCATACTTTATCTTGTTTCAGTATTTTGTTCCTTTTTTCTATGGCTGAGAATGTTCCATCCTAAGGATATGTCACACTTATCCATTTATCAGCTGATGGAGAGGAAGTTGTTTTCACATGTTGACTATTATAAATAATGCTGCTAGGAACATTCCTGAACAAGTTTTTGTACAGACACATGTTTTCAATTCTCTTGAGTATAAACCTTAGGTGAAATGCTGGGACACTCAAAATGTTAAACTACATGTCCCGGCAATTCAAATCGTACATTTGTTCCCCAAAGACTTGAAAACATATGTCTATATATTGTCACATTCCTCCACCTCATCTGCACTGTTATTTCATGTCTTTTTGACCATGGCTATCTTAGTAAGTAGGAGTTGTATATCACTGTGGTTTAGGTTTGCCTTTCCCTGGTCCCTAGGGAATTTTTTTTTTAAAATGTGCTTATTGAACATTTGTGTATTTTCTTTGGAGAAATGTCTACTTAAGTCATTTGACCTTTTGAACAAAGGGGTGTGTTTTTATTATTGAGTTGTAAGAGTTCTTTATATATTCTGGATACAACCCCTTATCAGATGCATAGTTTGCAAATGTCTTTTCCCATTCTGTCAATTCTATTTTCTTCATGGTACTGTTTGCAGTACAAAAGTTTTACATTTTGAGGCAGACAAATTCATCTGTTTTTTTCTTTGGTTGCTTGTGTTTTGGTGTGCTATGTAGGAAGTTATTGCCAAAATCCAAGGTCATGAATATTTACTCCTAGGTTTTCTTCTAAGGGTTTTATGGTGTGAGCCTTTATGTTTGTGTGTTTATGATCCATTTTTAATTAATGTTTGAGAATAGTGTAATACAGAGGTCCACTTCATTCTGTCGCATGTAGTTATCCAGTTGTTCCAACATCATTTGTTAAAACAAACAAACAAACAAACAAAAAATCCATCCTCTTTCCCCATTGAATTATCATGGCATCCTGTTGAAAAGGAGTTGACTGTGAATGTGAGACTTTATTTCTGGACCCTCCATTGATCTCTATGTTTATCCTATGCCTGTATAACACAGTCTTGTTTATTATACATTTGTAGTAAGTTTGTTTGCAGTGAAGAAGTATGAATCCATCATATGAAAATGTATTATGTAAACATGAGGAAGGATGGTTGAATCCTATATGTGATATACTGTGATATGTATCCAAATTTACATTGAAAATTGAAAGTAAAAGTCAAAATACACTTTGAAATTCCTAAAAAGAAGTATGAATCCTCTAACTTTGCTCTTTTCAACATTGTTTTCACTATTCTAGATCCTTTGCATTTCCATATGAATTTTGTCAATTTCTATAAAACCTAGATTTTGATGGAAATCACATTGGATCTTCTAAATGTGGTTATTATCAAAATGGTATACAAATATTGTCACCTACTAATAATAAGTTCAGGACAGTGAGATGTCTTTCCACTTATTTCTATCTTCTTCCCTGATTTCTTTTAATTAATTATTAAAATAAATTAATATGGTTAATTAATATGGTTCTCAATGTATAAATTTTGTATTCCTTTTATTAAATTTATACCTAAATATTTTATTCTTTTTGATGCTATTGAAGCCAAGCCCTTGTCCTGGAGCTGCAGAGTGGTGGACTGGTTGGGCTGCCGCACAGGCCGTGAGCACGGGCCTGTGGCAAGGTGGAACCCACCATGCCAGCACAAGCCAAGGCCGAGGGGAGCCAGGGTTCACAGGCCTGTCACACCATGGCAGCCTGGCCCAGGTCTGGAGCCCACATCCACTCCACACGGTGCCATAGCCCTGAAGCCCCGAGTATGCACAATCTGCTGACCTCAACCTCCTCTTTCCCAATGAGAATGGAAAAACAGAAGCAGGGCAGACCGGAATGGAGGTTGCAAGGCTAACTAACAGCGTTGGTATTTTTCAAACCCTGAATAGCATAAATTCGGACTAATAACATTGACCCAAGAGCTATACAAACCCCTAGACTAGCACACTCAAGTGGAATTGGGCTTTGCTGGCTGTACCCCTTCAGAGCTGACACCGTCAGCATCCCTTGCTTTGATTAGCTGCTAACACTACAGCATGCTTCCTCAGCTGCAGAGGCCTGCATCTTACACAGACCCCACCCTCCAGCAGAAGCAGAGAACAAGTTTCATCTCAAACTCCAGTTTCACTATTACATATAGAATTGTTTTCTCAATTTTATTTTCAAAATAGTCACTGAAAAATGTATAGAAATATGCCTGTGATCCCAGTGACTTGGAAGACTGAGGCAGGAGGATTGCGAGTTCAAAGCCAGCCTCAGCAACTCAGTGAGTCACGTAGCAACTCAGCAAGACCCTGTCTCCAAATAAAATACAAAAAAGGACTGGCTCAGTGGTTAAGTGCCCCTGGTTCAAGCCCTGGTACCAAAAGAAAGAAAAACATAATTAATATTTGTATATTGATCTTTTACTCTGCAATCTTGATCAACTCATTTCTTACATCTGCTGGTTTTTTAGTATATTTATTAGGATTCTGTATATAAATAAGCTATGTCATTTGTGGATAGACATAATATACTTCCTTTCTAATCTAAATAGTCTTCCTTTCTTCCTTCCTCCCTCCCCTTCCTCTTTCTTTCTTTCTTCATTTTTTTTCTCTAATTGCTTCCAGGGAAATGTTAAATAAAAGCAGTGAGGGGGGCATCCTTATCTCTTTCCTGATCTTAGGAAGAAATCATTCCTTCTTAGGTATGACCTCGGCCGTAGGCTTTTTGTAGATGCCCTTTATTTGGCTCCCTTCTGTGCCTAGTTTGTTACCATGAAGGCATGTTGGATTCTGTGAGAAGCCTTCTGTGTGTCTGTTGTCCTTTATTCTGTTTGCATAGTTTATTGTATTGATTGTGCCTTCATAATAACATTATCTTCCTATGTTTGCTGCTACATGCCTGTGGGAGTTTGCAGGAAAACTTTTGTAACAGTATATTTTGGTAAAGAATTGAACCAGGAACAAGTTAGAGAGGCTGAACTCTAGTTTAAAAGTATATTCAGAGGGTGGGGACTGAGAAGAAGAGGCAGAAACATAGGAAACTGATGGTGGCCACTGCTAACAATGAAGGGAAAGCAGTTGGCATCCACCCAGATTCAAACAAATACTCTAGACTTTAACAAAAAAGCTCTTCACGAAGTCATCTGTTGTTAAACAAAGGCACCATTAGAAACAACATTTGCAAAATTATAATTACATGTGCTACTTTATCAAGAATGGTAATAAGTACTCAAAATTCATCACTTCCTAGTTATTTTATCTTACTGTTACCTATGTTCTTAAAATTATTTATGTCTACTGTACCTGTGTAGTATAAATCCTATAGACTGGTGTGGTCAGTCTCTTCCTGACTCCATATTCAGTAATGTCAGGTTTATTCCTGGAGCCATAGTACAAGCATTTCACCATAGAAATGGACAAATACCACAAAAAATTTTGGAAGAGCTGGCTGTTCAGCATTTACTAGACACCAGCACTAGTGCATTTAGCCCAAGGTAATAGAAGAGAAAGGCAGGTGAGTAACATGAGGAACTTCAATTTTCCAGACAGGAATACCCAAGAAAAATGTGTGGCTCTTTCTTACTGTTTTTTCCTGGGATGAATTTAGAACAAAATAAATTCAATTCAAGAAGGGTTTATTGAAGGCAACAGCACCGCAGAAGATATCCAGCCTGAATGCTTAAAATTATTTATGCAAAGAGTGCCTCTTTGTGGAGAGGGGATTAAATGATTCACAGAAGATTCTTCTATTTCAAAGAGTGTATTCATGTATAAAGAAATGCTTAATTCAAGGCTAGTAGTGATGATGATAATTGTTTTTCTTCAGACTGATGAATCCCAACGTCATTTCTTCTATTTATATTCAAAGCATCCAGGTCATTCCATGTGTCTGTTTGAACTCCTCCTGCAATATAAACAGATATTTGAAATGTAGATAATTGGTATTTGATTTAACTCTTCCCTATTGCTTTAAAAAGTACTGAGAGAACTCAAACATATTAATCTGATGTAATCTTTTGGGTGATCCTAAGCAAATGTCTTTTATCTAAACCCTGCTCTTGTAACAGCTACAAAATTCAGTCTCCAAGCTTGTGTCTCTTCTTCCTCCCACCCTTGCCTGATGTACGTAACAGAACTAAAAGGAAAGCTGGGTGTAGTAGCACACGTCTATAATCCCAGCAGCTTGAGAGGTTGAGACAGGAGGATTGCTAGTTCAAAGCCAGTCTCAGCAACTTAGCAAGTCTCTAAACAACTTAATGAGACCTTGCTTTAAAAATAAAGGGTTGGGGATGTGGCTCAGTGGTTGAAGCCCTCTGGTTCAATGATTGGTACCAAAAAAAATTTTTAAAAAGAAACATAGGAAGAAGATCAAGGCATCTGAGAAAAATTCTTCCCTTCATCTTCATTTTAATTTATCATCTTTGTTGAACAGTGATATCCTGTTCATAGCTTAATCTTGAAAATTATGCCACTATTAATTTTCATTTCAGTGCAAAAATATTATCTCTGTGCACAACTATAGAAAGTATTTGAATACTCCAAATTAAATCATCCCTTTGATGTGAATTGGCCACATCTCTTAGTAGCATTAACAGGCACCCATTATCACCAGGACAGCCATTAAAACATTCATGGGGCTTCTTGTTCCATCAGGGTGATGCCTGAAGACAAATGGAAGCTTTTTCCCATGTCAAATATGAGGATGCTGAATAGAACTGAGCAAAAATAAAAATGTTGGAATATACACTTTTATCTCACAAGAAAGAAAATGTCAGAAACAAATTGGCCATCTGGAGCATTTCCATGCAAGGTCTTGCTATAGCACCTTGGGGGAAAAGAATGGTATCAGATCAAGTTAAAGGTCAAATAGCCAAAGACAAGAAATGAGGCCTTGGCCCAAGAGCTTAGATCTTGGCATAAATCAGGGGTTTATGGGCACCCAATGGGCAAAGTTTAACTCTATCTGTTAAGACAGTAAAAAATTCATAGCACCAGCCAGGGTAATGAACAAGAGGATTCTTCCAATCAATATCTGGATAGAAAAATAAATACCTTTCATTAGGCATTAGAACATCAAGCCAGAGTAACACATGAGAGGAGTTTATAATAAACTCAGGCCATGAGACTCCACACAGCAAAAACAGACAAAACTGTCATGGGACAAGAACTGCCCTGGAAGAAATAAACATGCCACTGTTCTGGAGGAACAGCTCCACAACACACGAAATGTGAAGTTTCTGCAAAAAAAACAAACAAGCAATCCCCACCAAAGGAAAGTTGTCTGTTTTCTGTTTTTTCAAGCAAGAGAAAAAAGCATAGATCCTAAGTTAAAAGTTTTTTTTAAATCTACTACATAAAAACTAACTGAAAAGATGTTACTACATAAAACGTAAAAGAAACCTTTCACTTAGAGAAGACAACTTCATATGCTGAACTTACAGTATGTTAGAATCTGGATATGTAGAGAAATACAGAAGAAGGAAAATGCAAAGAACCCTGCTAGAAAAACAGGCAGAGGTATTGCAGTGGTTGTGTAGTTGTCCACCCAATGGACCTTCTAATCTTCCTTGCTACTTTAAATCATATCTGACTATAGGTAGCAATGAACCTGGTCCTGTCTTTTTCTAGACTTTCTGAGGCCTAAGGGTAATCATGTGGCACAGGTCTGGCTAAAGAGACACAAAGAGAAATCTTCCAGCAGAGCTTAAAGGAAAGCCAGATAGAAATTTCCAGATAGAAAGGTAGTGGATCCTACTCATGCCATCCTGGAGGCTAAGACAGGAGGATCACAAGTTTGCGGCAAACCTGGACCACTTAGTGAGACCCTATCTCAAAAAACAAAAAAGCAAAAAAACATCAAGGGCTAAGGAGGTAGAGTACCCTTGGGTTCAGTCCCTAGTACTTCAAAAAGTGAAAGAAAACATAAACAAACAACCTCCCTTGAAGCCCTTGGAAATCAAAAGAGAGCTCTGAAAAGTGATAAGAGGAGGTTAATTAGTTTAGGACCCAAAGACTGGAGAAACAGCATAGCAGCGAAGCATGTTAGGACCCCCTGCCCCACCCAACAAAATAAGATGACGGTTAGGGTTTGAATGTGAGGTGTCCCCCAAAAGCTCACGTGTGAGGCAATGCAAGAAGGTTCAGAGGAGAAATGATTGGGTTGTGAGAGTCTCAACCCAATCAGTGAATGAATCCCCCAAGGAGGATTAACCAAGTGGTAACTGAAGTGCTAGAATGTGCCTGAAGGTGGGAATTGGAGACATAGCTTTGGGGGATATATTTGTATCTGGCAAGGGGAGACCTCTCTCTCTGCTTTCTGGTCACCACATGGGATGATTCCCTCTGCCACACTCTTCTGCCATGATGTTCTGCCTCACCTCAAGCCCCAAGGAATGGAGTCAGCTTTCTATGCATTAAGATCTCTGCAACCGTGAGCCCTCAAATAAAATTTTCCTCCTCTACACTTGTTCTGGTTGGATCTTTAAGTCACAGCAGTGAAAAAGCTAACTAAAACAATGACCCAAGTCTGGCGTTCCCCAACCTCAGCCTGATAGCCTAGGGCAGCCTGGATGGACTAACCTCTCTCAACTGAATGGAAGTCCCACAGCATCAGGAAGGTGAACCAACCAAGAGCCTTAAGAAGGCCAGTGGAAGTCTTCCTACAGAAAAACAATGATAAAATGAGGAATCCTGGAAGATCATAAAGGAAGAAATATCAAGAGAAACAGGAGAAAATTGGGACATAAAATAGAATCTACTCCTCTTCAGTTTTATAAATCATATTGATGATGGAAACAAAATTATATTAAGGCTCTTGGTTGGTTCACCTTTAATATTCTAGATAATTCAATTTAAATGTAGGAAAGCAGGGGGGCTTGAAAGAAAGTGAAGTATGCACACTTCATCAGCAGTGCAAAATTCTGTTTACACGATACTCATCTCACACTTAACACAGGAGGTTTAAAGTCAAAGGAAGGAAACTGACATACCATGTTCACATTTTTAAGACATCAAGGATTACATAAATGTCAGATTAAATTTCAAGAGATGCAGAGGAACATTACATAACAATACTCACCAAATATGCTGTTCAGTTGTGTATCACCGTGACCAAAACACCTGATGAGAACACCTTAGAGGAGGAAAGGTTTATCTGGTCTCATGGTTTCCGAGTTCAGTTCATGGTCAGCAGACCGCAAGGCAGAAACATTATGGTGGAGAGGAAATCTGCTCAGTTTATAGCAGCCAGAAAGCAGAGCGAGAGAGCCAGTGAAAGCACAAGAGTACAACTGAAAGGACCCAGGAGCATGTCCTCAGTGACCTTCTTCCTCCAGCCATGCCTCACTTGCCTATTGGTACCACTTGGTGGTTCCCCAAGCTATTGATGGCTTAATTCATCAAATGATGAATTCAGAGTTCCCATGATCCAATTATGGTCTAAAAGTCCCACTTCTGAACCTTGCAGCATTGGGGACCATGCTTTCAACACATGAGTTGTTTTTGCTTGGGTGGGGGTGGTATTATAGATCCAAACTATACCACCAAACAATGTAGCCTCAAAATGTATGATGCAAAAACCAATGGAATTGAAGGTGAAAGAAACAAGCAAAAACCTTGCACTTGGGGACCTCAACATCTCCTTAGCAACAACTGATTGTACTTCTAGAGAAAACAATCAGAAAGAATATAGAATAATACCACTAATAGGGTATGACAGAATACTCATCCAGCCACAGCAGAATGAATGCTTTTCTGGTTTTCAAATGTCTATAGAACATTCACCAAGACCACATCCTGAACTATAAAACAAGTTTCAAAAAAAAATTCAAAATAATTATAGAGTATTTCCTCTTCCCATAATGGAATCAAAGTAGAAATTTAAAAAATGGAAAGAAAACAGGAAAATCTCTAAATGCATGGAAATTAAATGACACACTTCTACGTAAGCCAGAGGTCAAAGAGGAGTCTCAAGGAAATAAAAAGTGAATGAAAATGAAAATAAAATATTTCAAAATAGGTTGGATGGAACCACATGTGCCAAGAGAGAAGCGTAAAACACTAAAAGCTTACATTAAAAATATGAAAAAGAATTAAATCAATAACCAAGTTTCTAAATTGAGACTCCAGACAAAGAAAAACAAATCCAAGGCAAGCAGAATAAAATATTTAAAAAGAGCAGAAAACCGTAGTTAAAAATAGGAAAAAAATAGGAATAAACAATGAGACATAAAAGCTGGTTCTTAGAAAAGATTGATAAAATTGACAAACTTCTAGCAAGACTGAGAAAATAGATGATACAAGTTGCTAATATCAGGACTGAGAAACTGTGGGCTTCAGAAGAGTATAATTATATAAAAATAAAGAGCTAATAATTACATGCATAAAATTTGGCAACTTATGTAAATGGATCAGTTCCTTGAAAAGTACAAAGCACCATAACTCACTTGATATAAAGAAGATAATTTTATTAGCCTTATCACTGTAAAGGAAATTGAACTCATCATTTAGAATCTCCTAGAGAGAATCTCCAGTGCTAGTTGATTTTTCTGGAGAAGATTCAACCAAACGTTGCATAAACCCATTACCTGTTCCAGAAAATAGAAGAGGAAATAGTTCTCACTTCATTCCATGAAGACGGTATTGCTCTGATACCAAAACTAAACAAAGACAGTTCAAGGAAAGAGAAAACTACAGAGCAATATCCCCCACAAACATAGATTTAAAAAAAATTCTCAAATGAGTCCCAGCAGGCAGAATTCATCAATATATAAGAAGAATTATATATTATAACGAGGTGAGGTTTATTCCAGATATGCAAGTCGGGCTCAATATTTGAAAAGCAATTAGTACAATCCACCATGTGAACAAATGAAAGAAGAAAAATCAGATGACTATTGATTGATGTTGAAAAATACTTTTACCTAATTCATCAATCAATTATGGTAAAAACTCTTAAGAAACTAGGAGTAAAGGGAAGCTTCCTCAGTTTGATAAAGACATGAGCAAAAACCCTAACACTAATATTATGCTTACTGGTGAAAGACTGACTATTTCCCCTAAAATAGGGCAGAGCAAGGATGTCCTATCTCATCACTTCTGTTCAATATGATAATTATGAAGGTCTAGACAACAAAATAAATCTGGAAATCTGTTCTTATGGCAGATACTACAATGGCCTATGTCGAAATCCTTTCCCTATCCCCGCCCCCCCCCCAAAAAAAAGAAGAAAGAAAAAACAACAACAAATAAGGACATTCAACAAGTTTGCAGTTGGTGTCTTCCCTCTTTTCTTCTTAATCAGTTTACCTGTGCAGTATTTTTTTGATCTTTCCAACAAACATTTTTGTTGTTTGATTTTCCATATTGATCTTCTACTTTTGTCATTGATTTTTGCTTTGATTTTCATTATTTCCTTTTCTCTTTTTACTCCTGTTTCAATTCACTCTTCTTCTGGTAGCTTCTTGATGAGAAAGCTTAAGTAATCTTTTTTTTTAGAACATTTTTCTTTTCAAACACAGAAATTGAAACATACACACCTTTCTCTAAGCACTCTTTTTTCTGCATCTTCTAAATTGTGAAACGTTGTGCTTTCATTTTCAGTTTGAGACATTTTAAATTTTGTTTGTGACTTCTTTGATGTATGAATATTAAGAAGGTTGTAGTTGGGTTTCCAAATATGTGATGATTTTTCCATATTTATAGAGTTGATTGCTCATTTATACTGTTTTAGTCATAGAACCTACTTTGTATTACTTTAACCTTTTAAAATTTGTGGATACTTCCATGACATGCTCAAAAATTATCCCCCAAAGGATGTTCATGCCTCAATTCTTGGGACCTACAACTAACACACTATGTGTGATAAGTGTCCCCCAGAGGCCTATGTGCTAAAGGACTGGTGGCCAGTCCATGGCACTACTAGGAAATATTTAGGAGGTGGGGACTAGTGGGAGAAAGTGGAGATCACTAGGGACCTGCCCTTAAATGGGATACTGAGACCCCAAGATAGTTCCTCTTTTTTAAAAAAATATTTTTTTGTTGTAGATAGACACAGTATCTTTATTTTATTTATTCATTTTTTTGTGGTGCTGAGGATCGAACCCAGTGCCTCATGCATGCGAGGCAAGAGCTCTACCACTGAGCCACAACCCCAGCCCCCCCCCCCGCTAGTTCCTCTTTTGACTTCCTGGCCTCTATGAAGTGAGCAGGCTCCTCCTCCAGAAGCTCCTGCTGTGATATACTGTGTACAGGCCCAAAGCAACAAGGCCTAGTGACTATGGACTGAACTACAAACCAAAATAAATCTTTTCTTCCTGTACGTTCATTGATCTTAGGTATGTGTCACAGCAATGGAAAGCTGACTTACATAACATAGAAATATGGTCTTTGTAGATGTGATTAAATGAAGGATCTTGAGATTATCCTGGAAAATGCAATCTATATGTTCTGATAAAAGAATGGCAGAGGGAGAAGAAGAGATAAGAAGTTGAAGGCCAGCCAGTACAACCAATGCAACCAGAAGCCAAGGAAGGCTGCCAGCCAGTGGATATTGGAAGTTGCAAGGGATGTTCTCTCATAGAGCAGTGGGTATCTGAAACCGTGGAATGTGAATTCATGGATAGTGTCAATTAAGTCCCATTGTTTGATAATCTAACCCTCACCGACTTCCGCTATAAAACCTTCGATTACAATTGCTCAAATGTCTCCTTGTCCGCTCAGTTTCATCGGTTCTTGCTTACTGTATTTTGAGAGCCTGCCGTTAGGTGCATTTACATTTACACCTGCTACATCTTTCTGATTATTTTGACACTTTCATTATTATGAAATGGCCCTCTCCTCTCTTGTGATATTTCTTAGTTCAAAATCCATTTGTCTGATATTAGCAGAGCCAACATAGTTCTTTTTGGCTTCTCTCCGCCTGGTAGATATCAACCATCCTTTTATTAGCAACCCACTTGTTTCTATGCATCCAAAATGTGTCTCTTATGGATGACCTAGAAGGCAACCTGTCATGCACACTTTGACAAAGGTGTTCTAGGAGAGAAATGGAAGAGAAAGAAGTCTTAGGCCCAGCTGTTTCTCATGTGCACATTTCTTTGATTTCCACATATTTTCTGCTCCATGCTGCAATTCATTTGGTTTTCCCACATCAAAGCTTCTTTCCTGCTTAATTTCTCCTTGACTCTTGACTCATCCCTGGAAATAGGAGGAGAATTTGGAGGAATAACATGCCTGACTGAGGAGAGTGACAAAGGTATCCTAGGAGGCTGACCGTTCAGTATACAGATACAATCCTGTCAGCATAGCCCACCACTGTATGTGGTGCATCAAATTCCTGAGTGTTTCTTGACCTCTTCAGGGCTGATCACTCTCCTCCCATTGATATTATCTCTTATAGGCACCATAGGTTAGAAATTCCTTCTCCCTTCTAAATCAGTTATTATTATGATTTGGATGTGAGGTGTCCCCCAAAAGCTCATGTGTGAGGCAACACAAGAAGGTTCACAGGAGAAATTGATGGGTTAGGAGAGCCTTAATCCAATTAGTGAATTAATCCCTTGGTGGGGATTGACTGAGTGGTTACTGAAGGAAGGTAGGGTATGGCTGGAGGAGGTGGGTCTGGGGGCTTGCCTTTGGGGTATATATTTTGCATCTGAACAGTGGAGATAGCTCTCTCTCTCTCTCTCTGCTCTCTGACCATCATGTGAGCCACCTCCTTCTCCTACACTCTTATGCCGTGATGTTCTGCCTCACCTTGAGCCCAGAGGTATGGAGCCAGCTGACTATGGATTGAGACCTCTGAAACTATGAGCCCCAAATAAACATTCCTTCCTCTAAAATTGTTCTTGTCAGATGTTTTAGTCACAACCACAGAAAAGCTGACTAAAACAGTTACCATGGTGTATTAGTCAAGGTTCTCTAGAGGAACAGAACCAGCAGGATATATATGTAGGTATGATTATAAAAAGGGGATTTATTCAATTGGCTTATACAACCAGAATCTGGATAGTCCCACAATGGACATTGGTAGACTAGAGAGCCGCTTAGTCCAACAACCTGGAGCCTCAAAACAAGAGAGATCAATGATGCAGCCACAGTCCAGGATCAAAGGCCTGGAAACTCCCTGGAGAGTCACCAGTCAGAGTTCACATTGGAAGAGTGAAGGAGCTGAGGTCTGAGGACCTTGGGGGATCCTAGCAGCAATCAAGCCACCTTCTTAAGAAGAACGGAGCTCACGCCTGCATTATCTTTCTTGTTCTTCCATCTTTTTGTTCCATCCAGGCCCCCAACCCACTGGACAGTGCTTCCCACATTGAGGGTGGCTTTCCCCCTTAGTCTGCCATCCCACATGCCAAACATTCCTAGAAACATCCTCACTTACCCAGCCAGGAACCTTTCACTCTTCAGCATCTCTCAATCCAATCAAGCTGACAATTCAGATTAACCATCATACATGGGATCACCTGATTTTGGTCTTCCACAAACCTGTAAAAAGTCCTTGTTTTTCCATTATCTCCTGCACATCAATTCCACTCCATGGTCAAAATGACTTCTCCACTTTGACTACCACTCTGAATTTCTTTCATTCAGCAAGAAAGAAGAGGAAATGAGGAGCGGGCATAGTCTCTCTTTTTTTTTTTTAAGATTTTTTTTTATTTGCAGATGAACACAATGTCTTTATTTTATTGCTTTGTATGTGGTGCTGAGGATCGAACCCAGGCCCTCACGCATGCGAGGCAAGCGCTCTACCGCTGAGCTACAATCCCAGCCTGGGAATAGTCTCTTTTTAGCGACTTCCTGGAGGTACGGACAAGGCTCTGCTCACTTCTCATTACCCAGGCCTACTCACCGAACCATGGTTGAGAATCATCAATGTCCAGGTAAAAACTGGGAGTCTACAGCCAAAGGAAAAGGGAGGACAAAAATCAGTGGACTTTTCTCAGTCTGTCACACTATCAATCTAAATTTTAAAAAGAATTCTCCAAAAAATAACATTTATTTGGGAATCTTATTGCAATGGATACAGCAGAGATTCACATACACCATAGGAAACTATGAGTGTATTCAAGAGGTTGAGGCAAGGGACAGGGATTTTTTTTGTTTGTTTGTTTTGTTTTTTTATGGTACTAGGGACTTAACCCAGGGACACTTTACCCCTGAGCTAAATCCCCAGCCTATTTTATTTTTTACTTTGAGACATGGTCTTGCTAAGTTGCTCAGGCTTATGATCTGACTTATGATCCTCCTGCTTCAGCCTCCTGAGTAGCTGGGAGGGATTACAGGTGTGCACCACTATACCTGGCAACAAGGGGAAGTTTCTAAAGACAGAGATGATACTTGGATGGCTGAGGCAGAAGGATCTTGAGCTTGAGGCTAGATTAGGCAATATAGTGAGACCGTAACCAAAAAAAAAAAAAAAAAAAAAAATACACACACACACACACACACACATATATATAAATGAAGATGATTACATCAGATATTTTGAAATAATAATGCTGGGCCACAATGACTAATAGCAAGAGTAGCATCAGTCCAAGGTTGATGTTGCCCGGCAGCTGTCCTTGTAGAAGTGTTTTTTTGTATAAGGTTTCAGTGGCTTCTGTATGAGGTCGTGGCCTTACAGTCCTTCGTGGTAGTTGCTATCAGGTAGCCATGAATAAAAATCCTTCCTTTGGAATCTCTCAGATCTATTTGCTTTTTTGTTATTATCATTAAAGTTGACATAAGTGATTACATTTTGATTCTGACAACTTTTGCCACACTCAGGATGATGATTTAAAAAAAAAAAAAAAAGCATATAGAAAAGAATGGCTATTCATTGCAGTTCTGCACACTGGGCCAGCACAGGTGAGCAGCACCTGGGCAGTGCTGACACTTATTAGGGACTTTGTAAGTATTTGTTGGAAGAATGAATGAATGTGAATGAGCTGCCAACTGAGAGGAGGCCAGTTTTCTGTGTTTCCTATGGTCCATGGTAGATGATAAAATCCATTTTTTTTTTTCTTTCTTTGATTTTATCTTCCACCTCTGATGGTCTATGGCAGCTCTGTATCTTTCTCTCTGTGTTGTATTTAGTCTTCAAACTCCAGGCACGCTAATCAGAGCCAAGTAAAAAGACTGGAGAGATGAAAGAGAAAAGTCAAGAAATAGCAAGAAGTCTTTGTTTGGCTTACATGAACCTACAGAGGCTTTCCTGACACAGAGCAATGGTGATAGAACAATCCCAAGCTTATTAGCCATCATCACAGTGAACTTGAAGCAGAAGCCATGATTAAATGGCTCTTCTTCTTTCAAAGAAGCAGAGACAGCACTCTTTAAAAAGTGGACATCTGTAAGATAAAATATTTCTTATCACTGCAACTCAGCAGTAAACCCTTCCACCAGCAGAGCACTCTGAAAGGAGGAACAAGGTAGGAAAATCTTTTCTCCAAAAAGTAGACCAGGTGCATCTGAGGGAGGACTCATGA
Organism: Geosciurus inauris; assembly: GCA_004024805.1. Lineage (NCBI taxonomy): Eukaryota > Metazoa > Chordata > Mammalia > Rodentia > Sciuridae > Geosciurus > Geosciurus inauris. The sequence goes on along the minus strand of PVHX01006529.1, from coordinate 78,940 downwards.
GCTAGGATAAAGATGTGAGAAGAAGCTAGTAAAGCACCATCACTGATATTAAAATCTGACTCTTTAAAGGTAAGAGGAGATGTGGAGATGAGGAAAAGAGGGACCAGAAGGTAAACCTCTTTATCTCATCCATGGAGATGTACATTAAGATGTGCACACATCTGTGCAGCTTTTCTTTACATTTGCTATACAGATAAAAATAAAGGTCCTTCATTCCTCTGAAGGTGTCCTGAGGACATCCCACTCTACTGGTGGTAATAAGAGGCAACTAGGAAGGGGGCACATAGGTAATGTCAGGTAGCAACGATGGCTAGGAAGACATTCACTGGGCAGTAGGAGAGAAATTAGTGAGATGGGTTGTGTTTGAGACAGGGTGGTCGGGCGAGGCCCCTCTGGGGAAATGAGCCTTGAACAGACACCTGGGGCATGAGGGAAGCTGGCAGGTGGAGAGTTGGGTATAATAGGATGAGTGAGTCCCCAGGTCCTGAGGCTGAGGAGCTTAGCATGTTAGGTATTGTAGAGGTCCTGGGGCTGACTACAGTGAGTGGGGCGCTGTGGCCCCATAGGACAATGGAGAAGGAGGCTAGGGTCACATCAGGGCAGACTTTGCCATGGGAAGGAATTTGAGTTGCAGGTGTGGTGCAATGGAAGTTGCTGGAAGCTTTCAGGTGGGGAAACAACGTCGACACTTACATTACATGCAAATCACTGGGGTAAGCCCAGTGCAGAATGAACTGGATGGGGCCATAGCGGCGATGAGTTAAGGGCTGATACAGTGGTTGAGGCTGGAGATGATGACAACTTTGAGAAGGAGACATGTATTATTCATCCTTGTATTGCTATGAACAAGGACAATATAGAGGAGGAAAAGTTTACTTTGGCTCATGATTTCAAGGTTTACTCCATGATGGGCTGACTCCATTCCTCTAGGCTCAAGGTGAGGCAGAATATCATGGTGGAAGGGCTTGGTGAAGGAGTACTGCTCAGTTCATAGAGACCTGGAAGCAAAGAGAGGGGAAGTGGCCACAGGAAAGATAAACCCCTTCAGGGGACATGTCCAGTGACCCACCGCCTCCAGCCATACCCTGTCAGTTCATTCAAAGTAGGATGGACTAACTAGACCACAGCTCTCATAATGTAATTATTTAGCCCCAAATTACATTCTGCATTAACACAGAAGCTTTTGGGAGGACATCTCATATCCAAGCCCTAACAAGCCATAAAGTGAAAAGATGTAGAAAGAATAAAGATAGATATTGAAGGGAATCCCATAGGATTTGATGATAGAGATGAGAAATTTTGTCATAGAACTATCCATCTAATACCAGATTCATTATCCTGTTTGATACTTGAAAACAACTTTGTGAAATCACAGTACAGAAATGAGTGGAGAGAAAACCTCACAGGCAACAGTCTCCCATATTAGTGTAGAGATGGCATTAGCATTTTAGAGTCACATCTCTTCCTAGTCAGAGGAAATAAAAATTTTAGTATAATTTACCACGATTTGGTAAACCTGTTGCAGAAATAATAATCACAAGTGAGAAGTAGTGTTACTAGATGCAGGATTCCAGATGTTCTTTAATAAATGTGTGTGTACTTGTGTTGGTATGTATGTTTGTATGTGTGGCATTTGTGTGTATCTGTATGTTTGTATGCACATATGTGTCTCCTTATGTTTGGAAATGTATGTGTACAGGTGTATTTATGTGTATATGTGTTGTGGTGTGTGTCTGCATGTGTGTTTGTGCCTGCGTGTATGCTTATTTGTGTGTGTGTGTAAGTGTGTACGACACTTGGAGTCCTCCAGAAAGTGAAGCCAATTGCAGGGATTCCCCCTGCTGGGTCTAAAGGCAGCTCTGTTTGTGGCTCCCAAAAGAGCATGGGGAGGCAGACTTTCCTTCTTGGCTTTCAATGCTTCTGCCCCTCAAGAGGCAAAGAGGGATTGTAACAAAGCTTATCTCCCTTGACCAGACGTTAGTGGGATTTCTTCAATGCTGACTAGGTCTTGTCCTTGGTCACATCTTAGGAGTGCCTAATGAATGTCATGATGACAGTTTAACCAGGACCCACCAACGTCAGCATCTGCCTTCTCTTGGTATCCCATCTAATTCCTCACCTCCCACCCCTGCCCCTCCCCACAAGGTGAAGTCTGGTCACAGGTCTTCGTCAAGAATCCTGCTAGATGGGTCCTTGCATCCTGACGCTTCCGCTCAGGAATTTTCCATTCACTGACCCCCGCCCTGCTCCTTGGCTGTAGATTCTCACTTTTCCTCAGTGTACTTGGAGTTGAGCCCAGCTCTCTGCTGAGGTCTTTCCCCTCTATTGCAACATTTGACGAATTATCTATTTTACCACTTTAACTACTGTCAGTCTCTAGTTCTTCTTTGACAAGCATGCACCATGAATCCTGAAAAAACTGAGCACAGCCAATCACAAATATTTACTGAACACCTACTATTTGTTTACCACTGACCTTGGACTAGAGGGGACACATATATAAGCGGTTATGATGTAAGTGGAGACAAGTGACTTTTGAAGAGACGAGATTCTTTTCCGAGCTCCAAGTGAAAATTGGTGTCTATATAATGGTTGCACCTAATCCATGTACAACACGAAACTGGCAGCCAAGAAAGTACTAAACTGCACAGAGCAGAGAAAAAACTAGTTATATGTCTTCAACACTGAATGCAAAGAAAGGAAGAATTCTGCAGACTCTGGCAATCCTGGCTACCTTTAAGGAGGAAGAATATGTTGAAAAAGATACACTGAGTCAAGAGAGATGTCACTAACCATGAAAGGCTATAGGGCAGGAAGTGGCCCTATTATCAAAGAAAGGGAAAACATTATTAATAGAAGCATGAAAACAAACAGTAAGAAGATTGTTTATCTTACAACATCCTTAGGAAATAAACACTCAAGAGATGAACCCACGTAGCCTTACAACCCTTTCTATTTAAACCCAAACCTCTCCAGAGAAGGCGGAGCTCCAGGCTCCTATTACTTTGCCAGGGATGTTTTTCAGGTACAGATGGCAGGGAATGCTGACTTGTTTTCGTCTTTGTTCTTTAGGCAGGGACTGACCCAGGGCTGTAAGCATGCTGAGCGTAGCCCACCCATAAATGACCACTCCGGCTGCAGACTGACCTTGTATGCCATAAGGAAAGTCTTCTGGGTTGAAATATTTTACCTGGCCAAATTCACATCAAGTCCTCACCCCAAGGACCTAAGAATCCTAAGAATGTGACCTTATTTGGAGAGAAGGTCTTTACAGAGGTATACAATTATAAGGTTACATGAGGTCATTAGGGTGAGTGCTAACCCAAAATGATTGGTGTCCTTATTAGAAGAAATTTGGACACAGGTACATCCAGAGGGACAACCAAGTAGGGATGTAAGAAGATGGCCATCTGCAAGCTAAGGAGAGAAGCTGGAACAGATTCTCCCCACAAAAGCACCAGAAGGAACCAAGAATGACATTTTGATCTCAAACTTCTGGCTTCAGAATGATAAGACCATCCATTTCTGCTGTTTAATCCATCCAGTCTAAGGTACTTGTAACAGTGACCGTAGCAAACTAGTATAAAATCCAGTACTCTCCAGTCTCCGTTTTAAAAACCACACCATGTGCATGCATAAAAGGCCAGGAATAGCAGAGGTTTGCTATCCAGTATTTCCTATATGTATCAAAACTGTCCTCCAACTAGAACTAAGTTGGTTCTCTTTACAGCACCTCTGGAAACATTTCAGAAATCAACTGTTTATGCTTCTTTTGTGAAACACATTGCAAAATAGTAAAACATTTGCCTGGACAATCAGCCAACCTGTATGTAAAATGAATATGCCTGTCTCATCGTTTCCTCACCTAAGGCAAGAAAAGGGGTGGATGAGGAAGAGAAAAACAGCAAAGTCAAACTCTTTTAACCAAATGCTTGAAACAGTCCCATTCTACAACTGTTCAAACGTGGAAGTCATTAGATGTACTCCACGCTGTCCTTGGATCCCCCCTCCCTCCCAGGAATTCTTACTCAACTTCCAAGACTTGGCCCTCAGATGAGTGCCCTAGATTAACAAATAGTCATATTTTCACAGTATTTTAAAATATTGTAGTCCCGGAACACAATTCTTGAGGGAATTCTGAAAAATTTGAACTGTACAGAAGCAGAATGTATAATGTTGGTTGCCAGAGACTAGA